>JAVBHU010000093.1:40000-42901 GCA_034768395.1 Linum lewisii | reverse complement strand
CGCCCCCTCGGTGGCCGCCCGTGAGGAGGTGGCCCCCGTCCGTGAGGCACCGGGGGGCAAGTTTGGTTTGGACCCCCGGCGGGGCGGTGGTCGCCGCGGCATTCGGTGATCGGTCGGCTTTTTTCAGCGTTCAGTGGGTTTTTAGGGGGTGCCAAATGATAGTAGGTCTCCGACCGTTGCGACCATGCCTACCCGTGACCTGCTCACCGTGTGGCCCATGTTCAAAAAACACACACCCCCCTCCCCGGGGCGGGCGGGGGGGGGCCGCGGCGGGGCGTGTGATAGGCGTGTGATAGGCTGGGGGGTGTTTAGGTGTGTTAGCAGGGGGGGTGTGTGTGACGTGTGTTTTTGACAGTGTGTTTAGACAAGTGGGTTTGAAAAGGTGTTGACAAGGGTGTCATCACCCTGCTCTGGGCTCTGTGACTCGGCCCCGGATCCGGGGTGTGTCGGGGTCCTTTGTCGGAAATGGCCCCTGCATGGGGGGCTCTTGGGTCTCTCGGCTCTGTGGTTGGCGTACATGGGGCCCTTTGGTCGGTAGCGGGCCCCGGCACCGGGGCCCTTGGTTCGTGATGGCTCGGCATCGGGACTCTGGGCCCCGGCATGGGGCAGGCCGGGTTCTGGGCCCCGCTTCCGGGGCTTTGTGAGGCCCTTGGCTTGGTGGTCGGCCTGGCATCCGGTGTGTCCGGACCCCTTTGGCTTCGTGATGGCCCGGCTCAGGGGCAGGGCGGGGCCCTTTGGGCCCCGGATCGGGGGGTGGCCCAGGTCTCTGGGCCCCGGCTGGGGCTGGGGGGTTCTGGGCCCCTGCAGGGGGGGGTCCCTCGGGGCCCGGCATTGCATCGGGGTTGGAGGGGGGTTTGGCCTGCTCGGGGTGGTCCGGGGCCCTTGGTTTGGTGGCTGGCCTGGATGGGGGGTGGTTGGGGGCCCCTTGGTTTTTGACTGGGCCCG
Organism: Linum lewisii; assembly: GCA_034768395.1. Lineage (NCBI taxonomy): Eukaryota > Viridiplantae > Streptophyta > Magnoliopsida > Malpighiales > Linaceae > Linum > Linum lewisii. Next base: position 41,956 of record JAVBHU010000093.1, on the reverse strand, counting down.
GAAAATTTGGGGGGGGCAGGGCGGGCTCTGGCCGTGCATCCGGGGTGGCCGGGTCTCTGGGCCCTGATGGGGTTGGAGGGGATTGGGCCCCGCATCCGGGGCGTGTCCGGTGCTTGGCCCCGATCCGGGGCTGTGCCCGGTGTCTGGGGCCCTGCCCCGGGTGTGAAAGGAAAAAAAATTATTGAGAAATATTTAATACTAACCCAAAAATTATAAAAATTTGTATATAAAAGGTTATGGTTGAAACTTCTGCAAAATTCAGATCAAAACTCCTTAAAATGAAGATTTTATGGGGGGGTGGACTCCTCGGCTATATTGATGTTCCCGTGGGAGAGAGGAAAAGTTGCTATTTGCTCTATAGGGGGGTGGTGCGACCCCTCGGTGGGCCGCCCGTGCGCTTGACCCGGGCCCACTGTCCCTGAGCACGCTTGGTTTCCGAGGGCACCCCGGGGAAAGGGGTGGGTGGGCCGTGGCCGGCGGCCGTTGGTCGCCGGCGGCTGGTCGCCGGCGGTCGGCATTCGGTGGTCAGTCGGCCTTTTAAGGTTTAGTGGGTCTAATTTATCGGTGTTTCCGGCCCTTCCGCTGGCCTCCACTGAGTCTTCCGCATGGTAGACCGTTGCGTTTGGCTCCGATGGTTATTGTCGGTCTCCCGGGGGTTGCGTTGCGGCGTGTTGGTGTATCTCGGGTGGCCTGGGTGTACGTCGTTCGATCTTTGTCCCGGGTTTTTTTGTTTTTCTTTCGTGTTAAGCGGTGCGTTGATGGTCGTTTTGGGGAATTGTTTGGTGGGCTTTGCAAGTCTAAGCTCATTGGGGGTCATCGGATGCTGGCTGTCATACGTTGTACGTGATGCACATGGAGTGGTTTTTGAGTTGTTGGGAGGACGGGCTCCGTGCTTTGAGATCGACGTGGGCTCCCATCTTCTTCATTGCCCCCTTTCCCCTGCCGATGGGGGGAGAACGGGGTTTCCCTTGTGTTCCCAACCCAAGGGGGGGGAAATTATCATGTTGAAGCCCCGTTCTCCCTTGGGTGCCCCTTTGGGGTCCCTTGGTGGAATGTGGGGGCCCCAAAAAGTTAGTTCCCCCCTCGGTGCGTTTCATGGATTAGGGGTGTCGCTTTGTGTCTGGATGGGGGAATTTGATGGGGCCCAGGGGGTGTTTAAATCCAAGGGTTTGGGCCCCGCCCCTTCGTTTCTTTTATTATGACTGATTTTCCCTTATCTTTGGTGCTTCGGCTGACCCTAGGGGATGCGTCAAAAGGAGGGAATGTACCTGGTTGATTCCCAGAAAGTCATATGTTGTCTCAAAGGGATTAACCCATGCTTGGTGAGTTGAACAATTAGATGTGAAATGGTGGCCCCTTTAAACCGTTATGTTTTTTTGATGGTACTGTATGGGGAAAAACCGTAGAAAATTCTAGAGCAAAATAGTGAAAAACAAACCCCGATTTTTGGAAAAGGGGCGTTTATTAGAAAAAGGGGGGTCAAGGCGGGCTTCCCCGTTGTTTTGATGTTAAGTAATCGACGGATGAAAGGCCCCTTTGTGCGGCCCCCCCCCCTTTAAATTTTCTCCCTACCCAACTTTCGAGGGTTAGGTTGGGGGGGCCTACCTTTGGTGGTGACTTTTTGGGAAAATTTGGGTTCGATTCCGGGGAGGGAGGGGAAAAACCGGCTAAAAAACCCAAAGGGAAGGCGAGGGCGAAAATTTACCAACCCGGGGACAGGGGGAGGTGGGGAAAATTTAAAATAAAAAATAGGGTAAATTGAGTTGGTAATTGGAATGGTACATCAAAACCCCCCTTAAAGAGTCCCCTTTTGGAGGGCAAGTCTTGGGTGCCGGGAACCCGCGGTAATTCCAGCCCCAATAGCGTAAAATTTAAGTTTTTGCAGTTAAAAAGTGTATTTGGCCCTTTGGGGTTTGGGTGGGGCCGGTCCGCCTCACGGGTGCCGGGCCCGTTTGT
>JAVBHU010000093.1:30000-32500 GCA_034768395.1 Linum lewisii | reverse complement strand
CAACTCTACTCATTTCCATCATCTGGGGTCATACGTTTACTACACATGATGTTTTTTAGTTTTTGAAAAGCACCCTTTCATGACCTTCTCAATCCCCTCCAAAACAACAACAAGAAGAAAAAAGAGATTGAACCACTTCATCTCAAACACGCCCCCTCCCAAACAACTCAAAAAACCCCTCATTTATCACTACAACATACACCACATCCATAACCCCATTTAAATTTAAATTGAAAGCCCACCAAAAAATCCCAAACTACCCCAACGCACCGCTAACACAAAAGAAAACAAAAACCACAAGTTTGAAAGGACTACACCCAGGCCCCCCAATTCCACCAACACGCCGCAACCAAACCCCCGAACCACAATAACCTCGGAGCAAATCAAATCTACCCTCAAACCCCCAGCCACAAGCCGGAAAAACCACAAATTTAAAACCCCCCCAAACCTTAAAACCGACACCACCAATGCCACCGCCCCACCACCCCCACCGACCCCGCCCCACGCCCACCCACCTCCCCATCCCCCATACCAAGCATCCCCCCCCGACATCCAGCAACCACTCCCCCCATCACACCCCCCCCCATAACAAATACAATTTCCTCTCCCCACGAACATCAATATACCAATCACACCCCCCATAAAATCTTCATTTTAAGATTTTGATCTAAAATTTTTAGAATTAACATACCATAACCATTCATAACAATTCATAATTTTTGATTATATTAAATAAATTTCAATATTTTTCTTTTCCTGCACACCCGATCACCAGAACCGAAACACCCCACAGCGACACCGACACGCCCCAAGCACCGAATCCCCTCCAACCCCAGCAGCCAGACCCCCACCCCATCACGCCAACCCGCCCCCCCTGCAACTTATCCCCGTCACAACAACCCCGAACCACCCCGATCCACCAGCAAACCCAACCAAACCCGGACACAGCCCCGATCACCGAGATCCCCTCCAACCCCATGCAATCCAGCCCCGAACATCCCCCGAGGGAGGGCCGAAGACCCCCACCCCTAACCCGCCAAACCGCCACCCCTACCGCCAAACCCCCCCCCCCTGAGCCGGGCCCATCACAAGCAAACTCCGACACCCCCGATCCACCAAACCACCAACCAACCTCACACAACCCCGGGTCACCAAGACCCGGCCCCCCCATCCGCCAATCCCATCCACCATCACAACAACCCCGATCCGCCCCCTACCGACCAAGAACCCATGTACCCAACCAAGACCAAGACCAAACCCCATCAGGGCCATTACCGAGCAAAACCCCACACACCCCATCGGGGCCATTTCCAAACCAAGCAGTCATACACCCTTTAACACTTTCAAACCCACTTTCTAACCACTTCAAACACACTTCCCCACACACTCTCTAACACACTCTAAAACACCCATCACACCCTATCACACCCAAACCCCCCCCGCGCCCCGCCCGCCCCGCGCGCGCCGCGCGCGCGTTGTGTTTTATTGAAGCATGGCCACGACGTGACACGTCACGATATGTCATGGTCGCAACGTCGAGACCTACTATCACTTCGACACCCGCTATAATAACCCACTGAACCTGAAAAAAGCCGACCGATCACCGAATGCCGCGCGACCACCGCCGACGCCGCGTCCACCAATCTTGCCCCCTGTGTCCTCACGACGGGCCACGCTCACTTCACGTCGCCACCGAGGGTCGCACCACCCCCCTATAAGCAAATAGACCCACTGAACCATGAAAAAAGCCGACTGACCACCGAATGCCGACCGCCGCGATAGCCGCGGCGACCGAAGGCCGCGCCCACCCTCCTTGCCCCCTGTGGCCTCACGGACTGGCCACGCTCACGTTCACGTCGCCACCGAGGGGTCGCACCAACCCCCCTATAAGCAAATAGCAACTTTTCCTCTCTCCCACGGTAGACATCAATATAGCCGAGGATCACACCCCCCCATAAAATCTTCATTTTAAGAGTTTTGATCTGAAATTTTGCAGAGATGTTAAGCATACCATAACCATTCATGTACAAAGTTTCATAATTTTTGAATTAGTATTAAATATTTCCCGAATATTTTTCTTTGATGCTGGACACCCGATGCAGGCCGAAGCCCAGTGCCAACCCGATGCAGCCAAGCCCCCGCCACCCCGATGCAGCCGAGAGCCCCCGGCCAGCCCCGATCAGCCGAGAGCCCCCGGCCAGCCCCGATGCAGGCCGAGAGCCCCCGCCAGCCCCGATGCAGGCCGAAAGCCCCCGGCCACCCCGATGCAGGCCGAGAGCCCTGAGCCAGCCCCTGATGTAGGCCGTCCCCGGCATCCCCGATGCGCCGAATGCCTACCCAACCCGGATGCAGGCCGAGAGCCCCGTCCACTCCGATCAGCCTAAGCCCCGGACCACCCCCATGCAGGCCGACCACAGAGCCAGAGCCCCGAACACCCGATGTTAAGCATGCCATAACCATTCGTGATGCAAAGCTTTATAATTTTTGGATTAGTATCAAA
>JAVBHU010000093.1:12500-22500 GCA_034768395.1 Linum lewisii | reverse complement strand
AGCCCCGCCCTGCCCCTGATGCCGGCCGAGTCACGAACCAAGCTCCGATCAGCACCGATGCCAGCCGAGCCACCAAGCCAAGGCCTCGGACACAGCCCCGATGCAGGCCGAAGACCCGCGCTGCCCCATGCCGGCCGAAGTCCCGATGCCGAGCCGATCACGAAGCCAAGGCCCCGATGCCGGCCCAGCTACCGAGCCAAGGACCCCGATGTACGGCCAAGCCACAGAGCCGAGAGACCCGAAAGCCCCGATGCAGGCCGATTACCGAGCAAAGGACCCCGACACAGCCCGATGCCGGCCGAGTCACAGAGCCAGAGCAGGTGCATGACACCCTTGTCAACACCTTGTCAAACCCACTTGTCTAACACACTGTCAAACACACTGTCACACTGACACTCTGCTAACACACTGCTAACACACGCCTATCACACGCCTATCACACGCCTATCACACGCCACCGCCCCGCGCCCGCCCCCGCCCCGCCGCGCCGCGCGCGTGTGTGTTTTATTGAAGCATGGCCACGACGTGAGCACGTCAGGGATATGGTCATGGTCGCAACGTCGGAGACCTACTATCAGCTTCGACACCCCTATAATAGACCCACTGAACGCTGAAAAAAGCCGACCGATCACCGAATGCCGCGCGACCACCGCCGACGCCGCGTCCACCAATCTTGCCCCCTGTGTGCCTCACGACGTGGCCACGCTCACGTTCACGTCGGCCACCGAGGGTCGCACCACCCCCTATAGAGCAAATAGACCCACTGAACCATGAAAAAAGCCGACTGACCACCGAATGCCGACCGCCGGCGATAGCCGCGCGACCGAAGGCCGCGCCCACCCTCCTTGCCCCCTGTGTGCCTCACGACGTGGCCACGCTCACGTTCACGTCGGCCACCGAGGGGTCGCACCACCCCCCTATAGAGCAAATAGCAACTTTCCTCTCTCCCACGGTAGACATCAATATAGCCGAGGAGTCACACCCCCCCATAAAATCTTCATTTTAAGGAGTTTTGATCTGAAATTTTGCAGAGATGTTAAGCATACCATAACCATTCATGTACAAAGTTTCATAATTTTTGAATTAGTATTAAATATTTCCCGAATATTTTTCTTTTGATGCTGACACCCGATGCAGGCCGAGAGCCCAGTGCCAGACCCGATGCAGGCCGAGAGCCCCCGGCCACCCCGATGCAGGCCAGACCCCCGGCCAGCCCCGATGCAGCCGAAGCCCCGGCCAGCCCCGATGCAGCCGAGCCCCCGGCCAGCCCCGATGCAGGCCGAAAGCCCCCGGGCCACCCCATCAGGCCGAAGCCCTACCACCCCTGATGTAGGCCGGTCCCCGCATCCCGATGCAGGCCAGAGCCTACCCACCCGGATGCAGGCCGAGACCCCGTCCACCCGATGCAAGCCTAGAGCCCCGACCACCCCCATGCAGGCCAGCCACAACGAGACCCGAACACCCGATGTAAGCATCCATAACCATTCGTGATGCAAACTTTATAATTTTGGATTAGTATCAAAATATTTCCCAATATTTTGCTTTTGATGCCGACCATGCATTGTCCGATCCGTGTCCGTGTCCGATTCGTGCCATGGCCGACTAGACCCACGATGACCTCTAAGGTATTGATGCAACATTCCACTTGCACTCCTGATTCAATTTTTTGCCCAATACACTCATATACCGACTGGAGTGCAAGCAAGTGGTGGATTCTTCCACAATGTCATCCAACCCCCTTCCCTGAAATCGTCTCAAGATTTGATATAACCACATGCTACAAATGAGATGACCATATGTCCAATCCACCTATGCCAACTTTCATCAATAGATATCAATGACTGTTTTCGCGTGGCTGTGTCAAGATTCATACACTCCAAGGTTGTTACTAAGGACCATCAGACGCCGTGACACTTGAATAGTTTGTACTCTATAGTTAACCCTCTTATCTGGACCCTTGTGTAAATTTTTGAGATTGTAAAAGGTTGCAAAGGGAGGACGAATCGAGCGACATGGCTGAATCTCAGTGATCGTGCAGCAAGGCCACTCTGCCACTACAATACCCCGTCGCGTATTTAAGTCGTCTGCAAAGATTCTATTCACTGCTCGTGGAAATCATAATTCAAGGCGCCCGACAAACTCTTCCTATGCCGGCTTGGCCAACGACACGTGCCTTTGGGCCGAATGGCCCCTACTGCTGTCGGCAATCGCAGCGAACGCAGGCGTCGGTGCCACCCATTCTGACTTAGAGCGTTCATCATAATCCACGCACGTACTTCGCGCCACTGGCTTTCAACCAAGCCGATGACCAATTGTCGAATCAACGTTCCTCTCGTACTAGTTGATTACTGTCGCGACGCGTCATCATAGGTAAACTAACCTGTCTCACACGTCTAAACCCACTCACTTCCCTATTGTGGTGAACAATCCAACACTTGTAATTCTGCTTCACAATGATAGAAAACCGACATCGAAGATCAAAAAGCAACGTCGCTATGAACGCTTGCTGCCACAACCAGTTATCCCTGTGTAACTTTTCTGACACCTCTACTTCAAATTCCGAAGTCTAAAGGATCGATAGGCCACGCTTTCACGTTCGTATTCGTACTGAAATCAAATCAAACGAGCTTTTACCCTTTTTTCCACACGAGATTTCTGTTCTCGTTGAGCTCATCTTAGACACCTGCGTTATCTTTTAACAATGTGCCGCCCCAGCCAAACTCCCCACCTGACAATGTCTTCCGCCCGATCGCCCCCGAACGCCTTTGGTCCAAAAGGAGGCAGTGCCCCGCCTCCGATTCACGAATAAGTAAAATAACGTTAAAAGTAGTGGTATTTCAATTTTGCCGAGCTCCCACTTATACTACACCTCTCAAGTCATTTCACAAAGTCGACTAGAGTCAAGCTCAACAGGTCTTCTTTCCCCGCTGATTTCGCCAAGCCCGTTCCCTTGCTGTGGTTTCGCTGATAGTAGACAGACATGGAATCTCGTTAATCCATTCATGCGCTCACTAATTAGATGACAGCATTTGCTACCTTAAGAGAGTCATAGTTACTCCCGCCGTTTACCCCGCTTGTTGAATTTCTTCACTTTGACATTCAAGCACTGCAAAATCACATTGCGTGAGCATCCGCAAGACCATCGCAATGCTTGTTTTAATTAAACATCGATTCCCCTTGTCCTACCATTCTGAGCTGCTGTTCGACGCCCGGAAGCCCCCGCGAAGAGCCGTTCCCACCCGTCCCCCGCCGCACGCGCGACCCCTCCTCGCCGCGTGAGCACTCGAGCATCCTCCGACAGCCGCGGTTCAGACTGGACCCCCGGCCCAGCCCTCAAGCCAATCCTTTTCCCGAGTTACGATCCATTTTGCCGACTTCCCTTGCCTACATTGTTCCATCGACCAGAGGCTGTTCACCTTGAGACCTGATGCGTTATGAGTACGACCGGCGCGATGGCACTCGTCCTCCGATTTTCATGGCCGCCGGCGCACCGACACCGCCGACGTGCGTGCTCTTCCGCCGCTGACCCTACCTCCGACTGAGTCTTTCCAGGTGGCGGCCGTTAAACAAAAAGATAACTCTTCCCGAGCCCCCGCCGACGTCTCCGGACTCCCTAACGTTGCCGTCACCGCCGCGTCCCGTTCAGAATTTTAACCCGATTCCCTTTCGATGCTCGCGCGCGACGCCTATCAACGGTTTCCCCCGTCTCTTAGGATCGACTAACCCATGTGCAAGTGCCGTTCACATGAACCTTTCCCCTCTTCGCCTTCAAATTCTCATTTGAATATTTGCTACTACCACCAAGATCTGCACCGACACCGCTCCGCCCGGCTCGCCCCTGGTTTTGCAGCGACCGCCGCCCCTCCTACTCATCGGGCCAGCCCTTGCCCTACGCCGTGTGGTCGCGCGCTTAAGCCCATCCATTTTCGGGCTATTGATTCGCAGTGAGTTGTTACACACTCCTTAGCGATTTCGACTTCCATGACCACCGTCCTGCTGTCTTAATCGACCAACACCCTTTGTGGTTCTAGTTAGCGCGCAGTTGGCACCGTAACCCGCTTCCGTTCATCCCGCATCGCCATTCTGCTTACCAAAAATGGCCCACTTGACTCTCGATTCCATGGAGCGCTCATCGAAGCAGCCGCCCCGTCCTACCTATTTAAAGTTTGAGAATGGTCGAGCATTGCACCCCCATGCCCCTAATCATTGGCTTTACCCATAGAACTCGTCTGAGCTCCAGCTATCCTGAGGAAACTTCGAGGAACCACTACTAACTTCGATTAGTCTTTCGCCCCTATACCCAAGTCAGACAACGATTTGCACGTCATATCGCTGCGGCCTCCACCAAGTTTCCTCTGCTTCGCCCCGCTCAGCATAGTTCACCATCTTTCGGTCCCACAGCATGCTCGCACTCGAACCCTTCTCAAAGATCAAGGTCGTCGCGTGCAACCCCGAGGTTCCCGCCAGTCACTTCCTTGCGCCTTACGGTTTACTCGCCCGTTGACTCGCACACATGTCAACTCCTTGTCCTGTTTCAAGACGCCGAATGGGAGCCCGCAGCCGACGCCCGTAGCGCGCAGTGCGTGAGCACGCCGTGCGGCGCGCGCTGCAGTCCACAATCGCGCGGCGGCATCTCCACACGTTTCAAAGGCCCGCTTGGCCGCAGCCACAATCCGCGTCGTCCCACCCCGAGCCGATCACGGACCGCATTCGCCATTCCGCATCCGACCGGGCGCATCGCCGCCCCCATCCGCTTCCCTCCCGACAATTTCAACACTCTTTGACTCTCTTTTCAAAGTCCTTTTCATCTTTCCCTCGCGTACTTGTTCCTATCGTCTCTCACCCGTATTTAGCCTTGACGAATTTACCGCCCGATTAGGCTGCATTCCCAAACAACCCGACTCGTAACACGCCTCGTGGGGCACAGGTCCGGCACGACGGCTCTCACCCTCTCCGCCCCCTTTCCAGGACTTGGCCCGTCCGCCGCTGAGGACGCTTCTCCAGACTACAATTCAAACGCCGAAGCATCCGATTCTCAAGCTGGCTCTTCCCGTTCGCTCGCCGTTACTAAGGAATCCTAGTAAGTTTCTTTTCCTCCGCTATTGATATCTTAAACTCAGCGTGTTCCCGCCTGACCTGGTCGCAAGTTGATGGGCTAATAAAATAAAAGGCCCCCATGTCCACATAATTTCGTCGCCAAGGAGCAACCACGACTAAAAGACCATATGTCGTTTCAACCACACTCACCGTGCGTCTCTTGCCGACGACTTTCATTTCGCCATCCAGTAGCTACTTACACCACTGGGGGCCAGAATCCGCACCTTCCCAATTTTGGGCAGCGACTTTGTGTGACACCCAGCAGACTGCCCTCAACCAAAGGGCTTCAGCGCAACTTGCGTTCAAAAACTCGATGTTCACGGATTCTGCAATTCACACCAATATCGCATTTTGCTACTTCTTCATCGATGCGAGAGCCGAATATCCGTTGCCGAAGTCATTATTCTATTTAAAAGTTGGTGTCGCTCCATCCTGCACACCGTGACCGGCACATGACGGTCGTCACTCGTAGTATTCCTTGGCGCATTCCGCCCGGTTTGTTAGTTTGTGCGAGGCATAACATGGGGTCAAACCCCCGCCGAGCAAGCAGGCCTTCGCGTGTGACCTAGGCACACCAAACATCACCTTCCCCGCATTTAACAACAAGTTCGCTGTCATTCTGCCGGCAGTTTTGACAATGATCCTTCCGCAGTTCACCTACGAAACCTTGTTACACTTCTCCTTCCTCTAAATGATAAGTTCATGAACTTCTCGCACGTCGCCGCGCGAACCACCCACGTCGCCGCGATCCGAACACTTCACCGACCATTCAATCGTAGAGCGACGGCGTGTTACAAAGGCAGGGACTAGTCAACGCGAGCTGATGACTCGCGCTTACTAGAATTCCTCGTTGAAGACCAATAATTGCAATGATCTATCCCCATCACGATGAAATTTCAAAGATTACCCAGACCTGTCGCCAAGCTATAGACTCGTTGAATACATCAGTGTAGCGCGCGTGCGCCCAGAACATCTAAGGCATCACAGACCTGTTATTGCCTCAAACTTCCTTGCCTAAAAGCCATATCCCTCTAAAAGCTGCCACGAGGTGCCTCCGCATAGCTAGTTAGCAGGCTGAGTCTCGTTCGTTAACGGAATTAACCAACAAATCGCTCCACCAACTAAGAACGCCATGCACCACCACCCATAGAATCAAGAAAGAGCTCTCAGTCTGTCAATCCTTACTATGTCTGACCGGGTAAGTTTCCCCGTGTTGAGTCAAATTAACCGCAGCTCCACTCCTGTGTGCCCTTCCGTCAATTCCTTTAATTTCAGCCTTGCGACCATACTCCCCCCGAACCCAAAGACTTTGATTTCTCATAAGTGCCGCGAGTCCAAAAAGCAACATCCGCCGATCCCTGTCGCATCGTTTATGTTGAGACTAGACGTATCTGATCGTCTTCGAGCCCCCAACTTTCGTTCTTGATTAATGAAAACATCCTTGGCAAATCTTTCGCATTGTTCGTCTTTCATAAATCCAAGAATTTCACCTCTGACTATGAAATACGAATGCCCCCACTGTCCCTGTTAATCATTACTCCGATCCCGAAGCCAACACAATAGACCGAAATCCTGTGATGTTATCCCATGCTAATGTATTCAAGCGTAGCTTGCTTTGAGCACTCTAATTTCTTCAAAGTAACTGCCCGAGCACGACCCGCCAATTAAGACCAGAGCGCATCGCCGCAAAGGGACAAGACGCCGTGCACACCGTGAGCGACCGGCCGACCCAACCCAAGGTCCAACTACGAGCTTTTTAACTGCAACAACTTAAATATACGCTATTGAGCTGAATTACCGCGCTGCTGCACCAGACTTGCCCTCCAATGGTACTCGTTAAGGTTTAGATTGTACTCATTCCAATTACCAACTCAATGACCCGTATTGTTATTTATTGTCACTACCTCCCCGTGTCAGGATTGGTAATTTGCGCGCCTGCTGCCTTCCTTGATGTGGTAGCCGTTTCTCAGCTCCCTCTCCGAATCGAACCCTAATTCTCCGTCACCCGTCACCACCATGGTAGCCTCTATCCTACCATCGAAAGTTGATAGGCAAAATTTGAATGATGCGTCGCCGCACGAAGCCTTGCGATCCGTCGAGTTATCATGAATCATCAAAACAACGGCAAGCCGCGTTGACCTTTTATCTAATAAATGCCCCCTTCCAAAAGTCGGTTTGTTGCACGTATTAGCTCTAGAATTACTACGTTATCCGAGTACAGTACCATCAAACAAACTATAACTGATTTAATGACCATTCGCATTTCACAGTCTGAATTTGTTCATACTCACACATGCATGCTTAATCTTTGAGACAACATATACTACTGCAGATCAACCAGGTAGCATTCCCTCATTCGACGCATCTCCCTAGCTCGGAGCCGAAGCACCAAAGATAAGAAGATGCAGTCATAATAAATGAATCGAAGGTCGGCCAACCATTGAGATGTAAGCACCCATGCCACATCACTTCCAGCATCCGAAGCACAAGCGACACACTAGTCCATGAAACGCACCGAGGTGAAGACTGAACTAGTGGCCACCACGATGTCCACCAAGCACCCCAAGGAGCACAAGGTAAACGGTCTTGCAACATGATAATTCCCCTTCTTGGTTGCAACACAGAACTCGTTCTCCACCATCGGTCAGGAAGAGCAATGAAGAGAGATGTAGACCACGTTCGATGCTCAAAGCACGAGCCCGTCCTCCCAAACAACTCAAAAACCACTCATGTGCATCACGTACAACTATGACAGCCACATCCGATGACCCGCCAATGAGCTTAGACTTGCAAAGCCCACCAAACAAGTTCACCAAACGTGACCATCAACGCACCGCTTAACACGAAAGAGAAAACAAAGAACCGACAAAGATCGAACGGACGTACACCCAGCCACCCGATACTACCAACACGCCGCAACGCAACCACCGAGACCGACAATAACCATCGGACCAAACTGCAACGTCTACCATGCGAAGACTCAGTGAGCCACGAAGGCCGAAACACCGACAAATTAGACCCACTAAACCTTGAAAAGGCCGACTGACCACCGAATCCGACCGCCGCGACCACCGCCGCGACCGACGCCGCCGCCGACGCCCACCCACCTTGCCCCATGGTGCCCTGCGATAACCAAGCATGCTCAGACAGTGCCAGGTCAAGCGCACGTCGCCACCGAGGGTCAGCACCACCCCCCTATAAGCAAATAGCAACTTTTCCTCTCTCCCACGGTAACATCAATATAGCCGAGATCACACCCCCCCATAAAATCTTCATTTTAAGATTTTGATCTGAAATTTTGCAGAGATGTTAAGCATACCATAACCATTCATGATACAAAGTTTCATAATTTTTGGATTAGTATTAAATATTTCTCGAATATTTTTCTTTTGCTGCTGCACACCCGATGCAGGCCGAGAGCACCGACACAGCCCCGATGCAGCCGAGAGCACCGACACAGCCCCGATGCAGGCCGAGATCCCCGTCCAACCCCGATGCAGGCCGAGAGACCCGGCCAGCCCCGATGCACGCCGAGAGCCCCGCCCTCCCCTGCAACTTATGCCGGCCGAGTCACGAAGCCAAGGCCCCGAACCACCCCGATGCCAGCCGAGCCACCAAGCCAAGGCCCCGACACAGCCCCGATGCAGGCCGAGATCCCCGTCCAACCCCGATGCAATGCCGAGGCCCCGAGCATCCCCCGATGCAGGCCGAGAGACCCGGCCAGCCCCTGATGCCGGCCGAAGACCTGGCCAGCCCCTGATGCCGGCCAAGAGCCCCGCCCTGCCCCTGATGCCGGCCGAGTCACGAAGCCAAGGCTCCGGATCACACCGATGCCAGCCGAGCCACCAAGCCAAGGCCTCGACACAGCCCCGATGCAGGCCGAAGACCCGCGCTGCCCCGATGCCGGCCGAGAGTCCCGATGCCGACCGATCACGAAGCCAAGGCCCCGATGCCGGCCCAGCTACCGAGCCAAGACCCCGATGTACGCCAAGCCACAAGCCAGAGACCCAAAGCCCCGGATGCAGGCCGAGTTACCGACAAAGACCCCGACACAGCCCCGATGCCGGCCGAGTCACAGAGCCGAGAGCAGGTGCATGACACCCTTGTCAACACCTTGTCAAACCCACTTGTCTAACACACTGTCAAACACACTGTCACACTGACACTCTGCTAACACACTGCTAACACACGCCTATCAACCTACCACGCCTATCACACCCCACGCCGCGCCCGCCCCGCGCCCGCCGCCGCCGCGCCGCCGTGTGTGTGTGTTTATTGAAGCAGTGCCACGACGTGACACGGTCACGATATGGTCATGGTCGCAACGTCGAGAACCTACTATCACTTCGACACCCGCTATAATAACCCACTGAACGCTGAAAAAAGCCGACCGATCACCGAATGCCGCGGCGACCACCGCCGACGCCGCGGTCCACCAATCTTGCCCCCTGTGTGCCTCACGACGGGGCCACGCTCACGTTCACGGTCGCCACCGAGGGGTCGCACCACCCCCCTATAAGCAAATAGACCCACTGAACCATGAAAAAAGCCGACTGACCACCGAATGCCGACCGCCGCGATAGCCGCGCGACCGAAGGCCGCGGCCCACCCTCCTTGCCCCCTGTGTGCCTCACGACGTGGCCACGCTCACGTTCACGTCGGCCACCGAGGGGTCGGCACCACCCCCCTATAGAGCAAATACAACTTTTCCTCTCTCCCACGGTAGACATCAATATAGCCGAGATCACACCCCCCCATAAAATCTTCATTTTAAGATTTTGATCTGAAATTTTGCAGAGATGTTAAGCATACCATAACCATTCATGTACAAAGTTTCATAATTTTTGAATTAGTATTAAATATTTCCCGAATATTTTTCTTTTGATCTGGACACCCGATGCAG
>JAVBHU010000092.1:0-42959 GCA_034768395.1 Linum lewisii | reverse complement strand
GTCACAATTTGGTTACCTTGTTTCAAATTTGTCTCGATCCTCTTGTGTTTATGCAATTCTAACTACATCATTTTGACAATACCTCTGCTTCGGACTTTGCCATGTTTTCAAGAGTTGTTTTGCCCCCCCCCATTGATCGTCATTCTGATTCCTGGCTCACACGGCTGTTAAATCGAGTTGAGCACCATGATGTTGAACCTGGTCCAAGGCCAGAACATATCATCTGTTGCTTCTAGTTCCTCGATGCTTCCATTGATGAAGTCTAGTTTGTTCTTTGCTCTCAGGGCATTGAACACAGCTATTTTCCAATATGTGTAGTTTGTGGTTGTGATCTTCTCAGCAACCAACGATTGTTCTGGTTGCTCACTTCCATTAAGATAGTATGGATCCGAGAGTCAATACTCTTGGCTTCCATTTGTAACACTCAACTCTGCCATGGTTTCTCTAGAATTAGGCTGCTATGATACCATATTAAAACTGCTAGGGTTTGTGGAATTTGCCTGAGAGGGATGCATTTCATTCAGCTTAAATAACAAACTGTTCTTATAGAAAAGACAAAATGAAATGATGGGTTGTTGCATATGTGATGTGCTATAAAATAGGGTATCAAATACTACCAAGCTAAAAGCAAGATAGATCATATTCCACGGGTCTCTTATAATCGACTTCTCAAAGGAACTGACAAATTATTCGGGTTTAAACAGATTGTGCGTGGTGTGAGTTCCACGACTTCTAAACTATAAAGCAAGGAAATTGAAATGAAAACAAAAGACAAAATGAAAGATTGGTTTTACTTAACAAGACGACAGACAAGCTTAGACTTCGAATCCCCCTAATATCACCAGAGCATTGGCGATCACAAGACCATCGGTTTTCAATCCTAATTCATTTAGTTCTCAGACACCACCATAACTCCTGACCCTTAGGTTTCAGTTCGGCGAACGTTCGCTCTATCCGATCTAACTACCAAGTTTAATTAACCGTCCGTGCGTTTAATTCTGCAATGAAAAACTAACTGGCGCGATTACTAGTGATTTATGAGTTACTCTAGCAGTGGATTAATCCTAAATGGTTCCTACGAAAGGCTCACTCCATTGAATAGATTAATTGTTGATTTGGTTTTAAAGTAAGGCGGACGTTCGCCTCTATCCTTCGCTTAACATTAATCTAGTCTAGGTGATCAAGCTACAAAAGAAACACAGGCAATGAAGAACAAACTAAACATGCAAGAGAAACTGTCTGAATCTGAATCTAATTACCGCCGATCGTGACCGCTTCATGAACTATAAAACCTAATTTGATGAATCTGTGAAGCTTTAATCCCGAGAATCTTCAACTCCTAGATCCGAGCACTCCGAGGTGGAAGATGGCGTCACGATCTCTCCGAGAACTCCGAGGATGCTCTCAACTCTCTCTTGAACTCTAAAGTCTGGAAATTAATCCTTGGAAAAAGTGTATCTCGAATGATGCCTGTCGGTTTGCTTAAATAGGGTTTGTTCGTAGTTGTGCCAGAAAAGGAAGGACTTCTCGGCGAGAACATTGAAAGTCCTCACCGAGAAGTTTAGTGCAAATCCTCCTGTTTGTTTCGACTAGACTCCATGTGTATTTCTTCAATAGTTTTCGGCGATAACTTTGGAAGTTCTCCTGATCGTTGACAGAGCTCTGCTTCTGATTTCTGCATAACTATTCGGCGAGAACTATAAGAATTCTCGCTGAATTCTTCAGTGTAAGCAGGGGTACTGTTATGACTTTGACTTGTTTGATTTCTGGATCAATTCTGGGCAATTCCTTTAGGTTCTCTTGCTTCCCGAGCACGTCCGTGGCTACGTTATTGATGGAAAAAACCTGAGCTTTCACAAAGGCACTAGAAAATACATCAAATAGACCCATAACGGGCCAAAGTAACCAAAACGATGAGAAATAGAGCAGTCGAGTGAAAACACCCTAAACTACCCCAAAAACCGTGTCTCATGCAGGGAAATGTCGCTTAAATGAGGCAGATAATCATGTCAAATCGAGTGTCCTCAATATGCTGCAACCAACTTTGTACGACAAAAACAGAAAATATAGTAAGAATCTTTCAATCACGTGGCCAACTCGTGCTTCTTCTTCATTTACTGACTTGGAGTAAAACGGCATCGCCGGGTTCGCCCAGTTCGTCACCCGTGTTTCGAGTCTTCGCATAAATAGAAAAAATAACCATTTTTCTTGTCTCCTGATAAAGTGGGAATCGACACGGCCACCGACCGAGTACCGACGATGATGGAAGGTTGGAGGCTCTTTGTAGCTCGTGAGTCGCGACGACGTGGGAATAGGAGGAGGATGGATTTTAGTTTTTTTAGTTCAGATGTGAAAAGTAGGAATCGATCGACGATTTGACATCACGCGACACGCCTAAGCCTACGCATACAACTTAGTTGAACCCATTGCTATTTTGGTCAAGCTTAATTAATCAACGATTAACCGCATTAACCAAGTGGCTAAAAATATCTTGGCACCACGACCAAAACTTAAATAGGTTAGCCGTTTTCCATAGATTAATTAGCTTTGACCATTAACCTAAAATGAATTGTCAGCCCTATTTGGGAGACCTATTAAGAATTTTTAATTTTGTCCTTAAATAAAATTTACTATTTTTAATTAAAGAAATGTCATGTCAATGGGGAATTCCTAATATGAGGACCCTCTTAAGTATCCTCATATGAGGACACCAATCTACAGCTTTAATTTTTTTAATGAAGATTTAATGGTTGCAATTAGGTGGGTATTAGGGTAATTTACATTTTCATTAACTGTTACTAATTTATTATTATGATTAATTTATGACAACTATTTTGAGACTGAAAATTCTTCTAATTAGTTTGTTATCATAATTAATTAGTCGATGCTGCATATTATAGGTTTTTTTGTGTTTACTTCTTTTAATTAATTGTAGGAATACCATGTCCCTAATATCCAAACTCGATCATAGTACCAATTGTTAATCTAGTTCCGAATCAATTCTCACGGAATCTCATTTAAATCGATTAAAATGGTTTCTGCACCATGTTCCGAATCTCATTTAGATCAATTAACCAACCCAAATAAGACTTTGTTCCAAATCCACAACACATAAACTCCAATCGAAATTGATGAAACAAAAATACAAATCTTGTTTCAAACTAAAACCAATCAATCTATTAAAAGAAAATAGTACCAATATTCACAAACTAGAACTACTTTCTGAGGTTTTTAGGTTTCTTCTGCTGCAGATTGTTCAACGTAGAGAAGTGGCCAAATTTTTTTTTTTTTGCTAACATAACACTGCTCCATATTTTGGGTTTCTGGCCAGCATAACACGGCTGCATTTTCCAGATCTTCGTTCCCTTGATTTTGTTGTACAGTGGGATGCTTCCGATTTTGGAAGCTTTTTCCCCCTCTGACTCTATTATTATAATATATACACACTCAATTCAGATCATAAAACAATGAAGAACATGTTTCTAACATTAAAACGGAATAAAATCATGGAGATGAAGAAGCAACAACCGCCGATTCCAAATCGTAAACTCGGAGGGCTGGAGACAAAGATTGGGTTGGAGACGACGACAGGGCTGGTTACATTAAGCGGCGATGACGGCGTTTGGTTCGCTATGGTCGAGCAACCGCTGGCGGTGGCGTTTGGTTCGTTGTGGTTGAGGAACCGTCGTCGGCGTCGACTGGAAGAATAGAAAGTGCGACGGATTCGGCTGGAAGAACGGTGTTGGTGTGAGGTTGGAAGAACGACGTTGGTGTGAGGAGATTGACGAGACCTGGAAGAAGGGAGGTTGATAGAAAAGTCGTCGGCGGCGGCTAGGGTTTGGAAAGTTTATTTATTTATTTGGTGGCTAATGAATGATCCACAAACCCTAATCATGTCAATAGGTGTCCAAATTACTAAATTTCCCTAACTTTGTTCCCCACCATATGATTCAGATCATCATCCAACGATTGAAAAGGGTGTGCTCATATAAGGACATTTATTGGGGTCCTTACATTAGTAGATCTCATGTCAATGACAATTATCAGGATTGAAAGGTAAAAGTCTATGGGAAGTTAAAGCCACTCTGGGGTCTTGGCACTGGATGAAACTGCTGAAATTGAGATCTGTAGTGAGGAGGTATATTACAGAAGATAGTGATGGGATTACTTGTGGGAAGGTAAGCTCATGCCTAAATACAAAGTCAGCTGGGTGTCGAATTCTCTTAGGTCTGCTCAGGCTACAGTTGACTGGTATGAGGCTGTCTGGGGAGGGTTTTCGATTCCTAGAAGATCTTTGGTAGTTTGGCTTGTGGTGCAAAATAGGATATACACTATGAACTAAGTGATCAAGTGGGATAGAAATGCTGATGAGACCTGTGTGCTCTGCAGGGTTGATAGTGAAACCCGATCACATTTGTTTGCTGGGTGTGATTTCACCAAGCTAGTGATGAGGGGGTAGTACCTATGCTTAGTGGGCTATCTTGGTCTGAGATGCTTATTGAAGTCAGCAGTTGGAAAGGGGGTGGAGTAGCCGCTAGTACGAGAAAGCTGTTGTGGAGGATCATGATCTGTCAAATCTAGAAAGAGCGCTGCCGAAGAATTTTTGAAACAGTCAAATGAATCGAGCTGGAGATTATTGGAGCCATCAAAGAAGAGGCTGCTATTTTTGCCCAGGGAAGGAGAGACAAAGATGCTATAGAGAGTTATTTGTAATTGCAATATTAACTGTTTTTTTGGTTAGGAGAGTAAACTGATTTGTATGGTTATTCCTTGTTTTTGATGAATAAAATATGCTCAATTCAAAAAAAAAATTTCATTAACTCATACTATATGCCACAAAGGATATTTTGTCAACTCAAATTAACAGGTTTTGATTGAAACTGATAATATGTTTAGTTCAAAATATTTGCAATAGACCGTGTCATTTATGTATTTCCAAAAAATTATGTATACACTCGAGATTTTACAATAATTCGTGCTATACTAAAGTAGTTTGCCTAACTTATGTTTGTGGATAAATTTTTTTGAAAACTTACAACTTCGATGAACTCAAAACGGTTGCTAAAATCACCTTCCATGCTGACAGGCACCGAAGTACAATCAAAACCTAAGTTGAGTCTTTTTGGATCAAGAAATTAAGTACCAATTCTCACCAACACTAGTATGTGAAAAGGGAAACTCTTATCTAGGCACTTAGCTCAGATGAATTGGTGGTGATTAGGGGTGCTGACGAGCCGAGTCGAGCCGAGCTTTGCCCAGCTCGAGCTCGGCTCGTGAGGTTTGAATGCTGGCTCGAGCTCGGCTCGACCAAAGTTTTCTTGCTCGAGCTCGGCTCGACTCGGCTCGAAGCTAGCTCGTGTAACGAGCCTACAGAGCTCGAGCTCGTTAAGGCTCGTTAACAAGTCTAAACGAGCCCGAGCTTGAGTAGAGCTCGAGGTCGAGCTTAACGAGCCTACACAGCTCGAGCTCGAGCTCGAGCTCGTGTAGGCTCGTTAAGCTCGGATCGAGGTCGTTTGCAAGCTTTCGAGCTCGGATCGAGCTCGTGCTTTAATGCTGATGGTCCACCTGCCAAAATAAGAACCGAAACCAACTTGTTCCAACACACAGTTCCAACTTGCAAGTGATGGCATTGGTTTCAGTCAAGATTGTATCACAACTCACAAGCTTTGATCTAGTTTAAAAGGGAAATAGAGTACCAGGAAGACATGAAATTCTGAAACAAGTACTAGCATCCCGTTCCTGATAATAAACAACAAAAAGATAAGCTCAAACAAAAGCATCGAGATTAGTAGTCTAATCTAATTGATCTCCTTCCTTGGCCTCAGCTGAAACAAACAAGTCCACATTTCTTCTTCCTGCAATTGATAGCAAAAGAGTAGAGAAAAGTGTTGATTATATTCCATTGATCCATTGGTTGCAGTCATTCAAGCTCAAAGAGTCGATTATATATATATATATATATATATTATATAATAATATATATATATATATAAGTAAGTGGAAATGCACATCATCCAATTGATTACGTTGATGCACATCAAGATGCACATCAGTAAGTGGAAATGGCCAAAAATCTGCACTCAGCAAATGAACAGTATAGATAGTACATGTAACATTCAAACTTGTTCATCTTTGCACAATCTAGACCAAGCCTAATTATCAAGCAAAAACACAGCACACTAGAGCAAGCCTAATGACCAATACTATCCAGGATTGCAGAAAATAAAGAAGGCTAACCTGTGTCTCAAGCACCATGACATTACGTTCTATGACAGGTCAATCTGGACTTCCGCTTCCATTGAAGTTGTACTTGTGCTCTAGAAGAAAGAAGAGTTAGTTACATATTTAATTGAACAATTACAGAAATGAAAGTAAGCAAAAACTTACCTTCGAACCACTTGTTAAACCATAATGATTTCGTAACCAATCTTGTGAGCAAAGTAGAGCCTCAATGGTCTTCTGACCCAAGGACGATCGACTAGGATCAATTACTCTACCTCCGGCACTAAAAGCAGCCTCTGAAGCTACCGATGTGATTGGAATAGCCATGATTTCACAAGCCATTTTGGACAAAATCTTGTATTTTGTACGTTCTGTTTTCCACCAGTCAATGACATTGAACTCCGGATCTTTAATACTCTCCAAAGCTGCATCCAGATAAGCATCAAGTTCATTTTTCATCACACTAGAATTCTCTCCACTTTGAACAATGGAATCAAACTTTGCTCGTCCTGTGGCTGTCGTCTCTTGCACACTTGTGGTTGTACTATTTGTCGTTGTAGCTCCACCCCCCTCTTCAGTTTGGCTATCGATGTTTCTGTCCTTATACTCCTCAGCATACTCATTATATAGAGCATATAGCTTCTCACGAACCAAGTTCACATTTGTGTGGTAATTATCTTCAGTGTAAAGATCTTTGAAACTTACCTCAACAAACTTGAACTTGTTTCGTGGATCCAATATAGTAGCAATTGTAATCAACAAGTTACTAGCTCCCCAATATTTGTCAAACTTTTCCAACATTTTGCTTGCCATAACTTTCATTCTTTCATCTTCTGACTCCATAGTTTCACTCAATAGAGTCTTGATGTTCCAAAGCTCCGGAAGCAACAAATTGATTGTTGGATATGAACTCCCTGATATAATTGTTGTGATGTAACTAAACAACCCAAGAAACTTACAAACCTTCCCAACTTTGCTCCAATCCTCATCTGATGGCAACCACTTATAACCTGATTCTCGTTCGGCATATCGAGGAAACACGGCTTTCAACTCTAGAGCCACAGATAACATATGATGTGTGGAGTTCCAACGAGTGATGCAATCCAATATAAGCTTCTTCGGAGATAATCGAAGCTGTTTAGCTATGTCACGAAACATGCTAATGCGACCCTCTGATGCAGCAATGTGCTTGACACTCTGTCGAACAGATTCAATCGTGTCCTCAATTGCCTTAAGACCATATTGCACCATTATATTAATAATGTGTGCACCACATCGAACATGAAACAATTCTCCATCGAGAGGAAGTCTTCTTGTATAAGTCAGCATGGATTTCAAATGACGCACAACAACATCATTGTTGGAGGCATTATCAAGAGTGATTGACCATATCTTTGACTCCATGTCCCAAGCAACCAAACACTCCTGCAATGCATCAGCAAGAACAATACCAGTATGGGGAGGTGGAACTCCACAAAAGTTAAGAATTCGCTTCTGAAGCTTCCAATTCTTGTCAATGAAGTGACCTGTGACAACCATGTATTGCATTGTCTGATTTGATGTCCACATATCAGTTGTTAAACTCATTCTTTGCACATGCTTAAGAAGTCCTTTCACCTTTCCCTTGAATATATCATATGTACTAAATACATCACTAGTAGTAGTTGATCGTGTAACTCTTTGATATAAGGCATTGGCAGTTTTCATCATCAAAGTAAACATCTCATGATCAGCAGTGGATAGAGACTTCTCAGTTAATATGATCCAATGTGAGATAACTTGCCTCATTTTTCCATGGTCGTACCTGAAATTTTGAACTGCATTGACAATTTCAGCATTGTTGATAGTTGCAGCCAAACTCAGTTGTTGTTGGTTTTTATCCGCTAGATTCGCTGGCTTTCTTAGACATTTATCGGCATGTCTTTTCAAATGTGATGTAGCACCAGACGAAGCCATCTGAAACTTAGCTTTGCAATAAATGCATTCTGCCATCTTAACAGTCCCCACTAGGATCTCCTTAAAGCTCTGCCAGACGATGGATGTTTTTGGCCTCTTCTTCGGCTGAAAGCCTCAGTGTCGTTCTCATTCTGATTTTCATTTTCGTTTGCCTCGGGATTTTGGTTGTGCTCTGGAGTTGCAGTATCTCTTGTTCTCCCAACTGCTTCAGTATCTCTCGTCATTGCAATATTGGAAGCAGATTCATATGTAGTGTCAACCGGATTTGATGAGACTTCTTCTCCTGACATCCTGAATATTCATGAGTCAATATTGAGGAAGTAAATCAATAAAAGTGAGGAAGTTCTTCTCCTGAACTATATGCCAGCAGTTAACTAAGCACTCAATAGAGAACTAAAGCTAGAAAATTCTGTCCATAAGCATGTACCATAAGCAATCAAATTCAAATAAGCAATCAAATTCACATAAACATGTAGAATGGCACAGAATTACCATAAGCAATCAAATTCAAATTTTCACACAAACATGTAGAATGGCACACATTAGGTTAAGCAATCAAACTCAAAGTTTCATCCCGCATTTCCAGCTTTACGCAGTGGCTGAATGGGGTTTTACGAGCAGCACATAGCAAATAACAAGTTGAGAATACACCTCTCAACGAAAAGCGAAACAACTAGCTTCAAAGGAATGACAAATTCACACACTACGGAAAACTAATAAGGTAGAGATTAGAAAACTGACCACTTAAATCGCAACGACGAAGAAGGAGTAGCTTCGTCCTCAGAGTGTCGATTGTCGAAGAAGGAGTTTCTTCGTCCACCGGCCGAAGGAGGAGTCTCGAATGTCGAAGAAGGAGTCCTCAGAGTAGCTTCGCCGTCGGCTGGAGGAGTTTCTTCGTCCACCGGCCGAAGGAGGAGTCTCGAATGTCGAAGAAGGAGTCCTCAGAGTAGCTTCGCCGTCGGCTGGAGGAGTCTCTTCGTCCACCGGCCGAAGGAGGAGTCTCGAATGTCGAAGAAGGAGTCCTCAGAGTAGCTTCGCCGTCGGCTGGAGGAGTCTCTTCGTCCACCGGCCGATGAGAAGAAGTTGGAGTCACCGACTCGCCGTCCTCAGAGTGTCAATGTCGAAGAAGTTGGAAAAATTAGGTTTTCTGTTGAAATGGGAAATCGTGGATTGAAATTGGGAAATTTGGTTAATGTCATCTGACACTTTCATCATTTTAGTTTTAGCTTTTTTTTAATTTGTTATTTAATTGGATGGGAAATTGATTATTTAAGAGATAGATTTACACCCCGTTTGGTATCCGAGATTTATAAAACCATGTATTTCAACGTACCATAGATGGGAAATTGTTTGTTTAAGAGATTTAAACCTGTTTGGTATCCGAGATTCATAAAACCATGTATTTCACTGTACCATAGATGAGAAATTGTTTGTTTAAGAGATTTAAACCCGTTTGGTATCCGAGATTCCTAGGGAAGACCAGAAGAATCACCCCATACCAAACGCCCTGATAGAGTATTTGTTATTTTCTATTACAATTATAGTTTGTTAGATGGTACCTGCTGCTACTTGGATAACCGTAGTAATTCTTCTAGAGCTAATACTCAGAATCGAACTGGAATAGTAGTTTGATCTTAGAGAGAGAGAAAAAATGTACAAAAGAAGTACACTAAACCCTTAACCCTAAACCCTAAACCCTAAACCCTAAACCCTAAATACTCAATCCTAAACCTTAAATACTAAATCCTAAACACTGAACACTAAACCCCTAAACCCTAACCCCTCAATCCTAAACCCTAACAAATTGGTCATATGATAAACGTTTTGACCGTAAACTATAAAGTATAATTCACTAAAGCATACTAATACTAAAACTATAAATTATAAATGTTTTGTTCTTTGTTCTTACTTCTTACTTAACAATTAGGGTATTACCGAACACTAAATGAGCAGTGGTAATTAAATAAAAATAATTATATATTCTAAAATTTAAACCTACAAATACTCAATTATGTAAATCTTGCAAACTCTTCGTTAACTTAGCATATATATTAATTTTACTTTATTCAATTTCATCTATTATAAAGTATAATTGACTAAAGCATACTATGATAAACAATGATATATTACGAACTTATAAAGTATAATTCACTGAAGCATACTATAATAAACAATGTTATACTACGAACTTATAAAGTATAATTCACCAAAGCATACTATAATAAACAATGTTATATTACGAACTTATAAAGTATAATTCACTAAAGCATACTATATAAAACATGTTATATTACGAACTTACTCATTTTTCTGAATTATTACTTATCATTAATTTGTAGGCATACTCAAAAATCAAAATGAATATAATTGTTTACAAGATCTAAATATTTTAAAAATAATCGAGCCAAAATCGAACCATTTCATTAGCCAAAATCGAGCCATTTCACGAGCTACGAAATCGAGCTAGCTCGCGAGCTCCAAAATCGAGCTAGCTCGCGAGCTACTTAATCGAGCCAGCTCACGAGCCATTCTCGAGCTGCTCGACGAGCCGTGTAACGAGCCAGCTCGCGAGCTGCATCGTTCGAGCCAACGAACCGGGCTGGCTCGCGAGCCAGCCGAGCCGAGCAGGCATGAGCTCGAGCTCGGCTCGTTTATAAACGAGCCGGCTCGCGAGCCAGCTCGGTTCGTTTCGAGCCGAGTCACGATCGAGCTTTTTCCGAGCCGAACACCGAGCCGAACACGAGCAGCTTGGTTCGTCAACAGCCCTAGTGGTGATATTTTCGAAATTAATCTCGATTTGCGATATATGAGAAATCTTGGGCAATCTACTCCCCCATCTAGTTGACATCTTTGCTCTAACATAGAACACCAAGAAATGCACATGTGAGTCAGTCCTGAAGGAAGCCCTTCTAGCGGCAAGCACTGGATATTTGGGCAGTTACATATCTGCAATTCTTTTAGAGCTACAAGTTTATGAAGGCCCTTGTAATCCAAAGATATCAGATTTGGAAAATCCCAGATCTTAAGAATGGTAAGAGAGGAGGGTAGCAATCTCTCCTCAGGGAAACACTCCACACATGAGCAGCCCATTAATAAAAGCCTTGTCAAATTTGGTGCAGGTAGTGTTCCTTGGAGCAAAGATACTAACTTTGGGTGGTCCCTTATTTCCAAGCAAGTAAGACTAGGATAATTTCTATCAGTCACCACATATGCTGACAGAGTTCCAAGATTAGAACATCTAGTGATGAGAAGAGCCCTCAAGTCAGGAAACATCTCCAAGGGGAAGCTCCTTAATGATCCACAGTTTCTTATCTCGATTCTTTCCATCGTAGAAGTGATCCCTCCCATTTTCTCGATTGCCTCTAGTAGAGACTCAACATATATGAACATATCAACTGAGAGAGAGAGGCAGTTTCACCAGCTGTGCATCACGCGTATCATCCTTGATACTCATTTTAAGGATGTTTAGGGCTTTCGGAAATGACGGATCAAGCTGTTGGGACCCTACTAGCTCAAGAACTTCTAAAGAATAAAGGTTACTAGGAAGAGCTTTCATCAGTTTTGGGCAATGTATGAGGTAAAGATCTTTGAGAAGAGGGAACGCTTCTCCGTCAAATGGAATCCACTCCCTCAATGACAACATACTTTCAAATCTTAAGCTTTTGAGGGACCGAAATGGATTCTTCCATTTGTCTGCTGAAGATCCATAAAAGTCATCACCAACGGCCTCAACACTAACATATGCTGCAATGGAGAGGTCAACTAGAGATATCAGTTGCCCCAAGGGTGGTAACGTGGTGCAATGATGTCCTCCGCTGAGCTTCAACAATGTTATACTTAAGTAAGCAGAACTGCCAACCCAATGCGGAAACCTCGTACCCCTGTAGCCAACAATTGATTAGGATTGGATTCTCGTATGGGGTTTTAATTTTTCTAGTATAGATCTTTCATGCATTGAATCATCTGTACGTCTCCATCCCAAATGAATTCCAGCTACTTATGCTGCTTCTTATCCTTCAAATTGGCTTCTGAAGCATCTTCAACTTCCATTATGTGTTGAAGATTTCAAAGATAGAGTTGTCCACTAAGATGTTGAAGCCCTGCCAGCACTTTAATTAAAGATCCATTTCCTCTTCCTATGAAGAAATCTGCCAGTAATTGTAACTTAGTAAGTTTATCCATCTGCAGAGGCATCTCCTGTAAATTAATTATTGCCTCGGATATCAAGATGGTGCAAGTTGAATAACCTTCCCATGTTGTTTGTCAACTGAACAAGATGGTTGCACTGATGCAAGATCAATGTCTGCAGATTGTAACGAGCACACACAGCTTCAGGTAAACGCTGAACTGATGCGGTTGACAGATTCAGATATCTTAAATGCTTCAATTGGCCTATCGAATCCAGTAACTCAGTCAGAGTACGAAAGTGAGACAGTGACAATAATCTAAGTCGCTTTCGTGTCATCAATAAATTAAATGCAGCATCATTGACAAAGTATTACCACTCTAGAAGCCAGAATGTGCGAAGATGATTGGCTTCGCGGCGGCTTTGAAGCTTTCGAGAGATATCCAATTCAGTTTTTGCATATGACAAATGTCGAGTTCTTCCATCAATCTTACACATATCATCACACTCCAATCTCAGACAAAAATCCCTAGACACATGTTTAGCCAAGTCATTGATGAGATCATGCATGACATAACAAAATGGATCAACACTTGATCGCTGGAAAAAAGACCTTTACACAAGATCATGAAAGTACTCATCACCTAATTCTTCTATTTGTTTTATTTCCTCTTGGGTGCGTAGAAAACCCTCAGCCATCCACAAATATACCAATTCATCCTTCTCAAACTCGTAATCCTTGGGAAATATGGCACAGTAAGAAAAACATCTTTTCAGATGCGATGGCAGGTAACGGTAACTCAATCTAACAGCTGGAAGAATTTCATCATTAGACAAGTCCCACAAGCTGCTCTTACATATTCTCTCCTAGTCCATCAAATCTCTATTTGAAATCATTACACCCCCAAGTGTCTTTACAGCCAAAGGTAGCCCTCTACACTTGTTAGCTATTTCATTACCAATAGGCTCCAAGGTTGGACTCAAACTGTCACTGCCTCTAGGAGAAGCATGCTTTACAAACAGAAACCAGGCATCATCATTGCTCAACCCTTTTAAATGATAGACATGCACAGTTTGCATAATCAATGCAACACTTTCATTGTGTGATGTGACGATGACCTTACTTCCATTTGCTCCGGTCATCAAAGGTCGTCTCAATACATCCCAATCAACATACTTATCATTCCAGACATCATCAAGGACAATAAAAAAATTCTTCCCTTTCAATCCTCCCTTCATCTCCAACTGAAGCTGATTCAACCTTTTTCCATCACACCCTCCACTACCCACAACCTCCTCATGGATCCTTGGTTACTTTGGGAACTGAGGATTCTTGTGAAACAAAAACCCATGCTTTCACATCAAAACAAACCTCTACCCTCCGATCGTTATACACAAGTTGAGCTAGCATTGTTTTGCCAACACCACCCATACCCACAATTGGAATCACCCCAATACCATTGTCATTCTCCAACAACAACTCCATTATAGCCTCTCTGTCCTCATCCCTACCGTAAACACCACAAAATTCATCCACAAGGGAAGTACTAGGTAAGTTACTAGACACTGATTTGCCTCCAACAAAACCACCTTCTCTTGGACCAAGACCATCCCTTTGATTCACTAAATACTCAAGCCTCTCGAGAATTTCTCCTAGCTTAGCTTCTAATTCTATCTTAAAGGGATTTAATGACACAAACAAGTTTTTCACCAGATGTACACTGATAGGAGAGTGAACTTCCAGCTCAGACCTAAGATTTTCATAAGCAACCTCGTCCAACAAGTCATCAGCTTTATAGACAGCATCTTTAAGCTCGTCCAACCAAAGCATGATAGAGGGTTTAGTGACCTGCTTCTCCTCTTCATCTGCCAACACTCCGTTGACAAATATTAGCATCGTGTTGAGTTTCTGGAGTAACCCAACAATAAGCTTTTGGCCCCTGAAGAAATCAAGAACTTCCCGAGAAGCTATCCTGTCAAACAGAATTTGGAGGAAAGCCCCAAGGATCGATCCTCCCGCCATAAGTTCAGCCATGGCGTTGCAAACTAGGTTTGAATTTGTCACGTTGCTGGAGAAACCGAGTTAGCTTTTAGCTGTGACTAGAAATTTGGGTCTTAAGGCTAAGGAAATGAAGGAAAGAATACAACTTTAGGGTAAATATCTATTAAGATTGTGATCTGTTGGTCACTAAACAATTTTTTCTTAACTAAGCAAATGCTTGTGATCAACCAAACAACATTCTACCTAAAAAAATTCAAACAACATTGTGTCAATACATCAACGAACTAATTCGGAGATTCTACGAGCTCATCAACCAACCAATTTGGAGAGATCACACTTGTAAATGGTGAAGTACAAATAATAGAATGTTTGGCTAATTCATGGACAACTCTATTATGTTCTCTCCTCAGAAATCAGACCATATATTTGAGATTACACACCATGCTCAAATAGTTGATCGCTCCGGCAGGATAGGTCAAAGATAACCTTTATGAACTAGGATCGTATTCTCAAGGGTTTACTTAATGTAACTTACTCATGTTGGATGAGAGAGTTCAAAATGAGTTGAGGTGTGAGTTCCTCGAAATAATCAAGAAAACAACAATGCAATAGATCAAAGTCAATCAAAGTCAACACGAGTCAAGTAAAGTCAACTTAGTCTCAAAGAGCATGGAAAAGGGTGAAGTCAACTCTAAGAAATGCAAAAGGAGCAATCAAGAGGAGCCAAGGTAATATGAATGAGAATGGACACAGTGGCGGAACTAGGATTGAAACATGCACTAACTTGAAATTGAAGGAAAATTTTTCTAATTGCGAAAACAAATTTTAACTACATAAAAAGTCGAGAGCTTCATTTCTATACTTACAATTTCAATTCTACAAGGCGATTTTTCAATTTTGAAACTCATCTATTATAGAATCTCTATCTATCTTTCTAGCGTAATCCCTTCGATAAACATCATCAAAGTATCAACTAGAAACTCATCAGCCATGTTGCTCCGTATATCCGTTTTAACAAATTTCATTGTTGAAAGCTCTCTTTCTATAGTAGCAGTTGATATTGGTAGCGTCATTACAAGACGAATCAATCTACATATCATAATGTATTGCTGTTCTACCCTTCTTATTACAAATTGTCATCAATTTTGCTAATGATGGAACATCAAAATCAGGACTACTAACAACATGACGAACATAGTATGCTAACTCAGTATATAGAAGAAGTTGTTCATGATCAGCAAAATCGTGAGAATTGAACTCTGCTGCAAGTTGATAGATATGGTTCCCAATGAATGTCTTAAAAGAATCTTTCGGATGCGAGGCTGCAAGGCATCACTCAATTGAAGCAATCGTATCATTGTCTCACTGAACCTTGAGTTTAGTTCACTCAACTGATAATCTATGCATTTGTTGAAGTACTAGTAATGATATTAAGTGCTCTAAAGGCATTTCCTTCATACCACGATGACCTGGTTGGTTCAAATAAGGTTTATCTATGCCATGTTTCAAACAAAAAGAGCTTATCTTCAAGTAGCAGTTCCCATCCATCATCTCTTAATTTATGTAGTAGAATTTTTGAAGTTGAAACCATCCCAAGTTCTTCTAAGATGTCAATAGATTTTCTTTGAAAGTCTTGTGAAAGACACATAGTTTTCACCATAATCTTCCTCATCATGTGCAAAGAAAAAACAAACTTGAAGGTTGTAATTTCCTTGAGAGCACCTTCACGTCGCACTTTCACGTTGCAAAGAAAGATGTACTTTGATTAGCTCCTTTTTCCAGTATCAAGTTCACCACTTTCCAACATGTCCTAATGTCTCTTTTGTTTTTTGGGGGGGGGGCAATAACTCACTGTTGCGCTTACGAAATGATTTAACCAAGTTAATGATTTTATCCAATAATGGATAAAATCTCCATATTGGACCACAATTCTTTGCAGCAGCTACTAATATGAACTGGAATCTATGAGAAAAACAATGTACGAAATATGCATATGGACAATCTTGTAGAAACAAAGCCTTGAGTCCATTATACTGTCCTGAAATATAACTAGCACCGTGGTATCATTGACCTCTCAGTTTTTGAATTGGAAGATTGTGCTCAGATAGGATTTCACATATAACCTTTTTAAGTGTTGCTGAAGTAGTCTTAACAACACTCTTGATGCCAAAGAAGCGCTCTCATACAACGCTAGATGAGTTAACAACCTTAGTATGATAATTTGCTCTCGTCTCGCAGCATCTTAGGCTTCATCAACTGGAATGGAAAAATTGGCACCAACATTTGATATCGCCCAAATGTGCGGTCGTCAAAGATAACTAATCTACCTAAGTAGACTAGGTCGTATTCTCAAGGGTCTATAGACTATAACTACTCAATCCGTGCTAAACTAACCAAATAACCAAGTTTGTGGTTGAGGTTCCACCAATTAATGCTAACAAACTAATAATTAAAGAAACAAATGAAGGTTGCAACAATCTGCACTTAGGTTGGAAAAGAGATTAAAAACAATCAAAGAAAAGGCTTATATTCGAATCCCCCTAGGTTACCAAGATATTCTAATAGATGATCAATATAGTAAGTTTCATGCATCTAAAACAAGTTTGTATATAAATAAAGAAACGAAGAATTGCTCATTACGACGAACTAGCTGTACCAGCCCTCTCTCAATTGAAATTAGAAACTCTAGCATGCAAGTTTCAATATTCTAAGGGGAGACGCTTATTGGTCAAGTCAACTCTCACCTAACATACTCTTATCTAGGTGATCAATCAAGAACATGAAGCAATAAGAATGAAAGTGCAACTAATGATATAAATCTAAATTAAATTCACAAAA
The DNA here is from genome assembly GCA_034768395.1 of Linum lewisii. Lineage (NCBI taxonomy): Eukaryota > Viridiplantae > Streptophyta > Magnoliopsida > Malpighiales > Linaceae > Linum > Linum lewisii. Next base: position 25,815 of record JAVBHU010000092.1, on the reverse strand, counting down.
CTAATGTCAAAGTATCATTCGAATATCCTAGAACACCTAGGGTTCATCTTATCGAAGCAAGAAGAGTTTAGCTACTCAAATCTAAAATCAAAGAATCGAAAGTAATACAAGAATCTATGAAATTAGGGTTTCTAAAAAAAAATAGAAAAAAACCTAATTTGCCAAGAATTTTGCAAATTCTATCTTTGATCCAATCTTTCCTAGATAATCGGGGAAATTCCCTCTGCTCTGAAACTCTAGAATCTCCTCCGAATGTCGGCCATGCTCTGCCCTCTCTCTCTCTCAGTTCGTCCAAATTCGTACTCCCTTGATCCTCATTTTTATTAGCTAAAAAGGATGTCACACTTCTGTAATCTAAGTGCACTTTTGGGCCTAAATTTCCCAAAAATTCTGGTTATGTTTTATCATTCCGACTTCGTTTAATCTCTGATTTTGTCACCGTTTAAAGTGTCGGATTCATGAAAGGGTCCTCTATAGCATGATTTCCTGAAATATCATCACAACAATCTACAAAAAGGGTGAAGATAGCCAAATATGTCTAATAGCGTAGCTTCTTATCCTTTATCATGCATATGTAGTCAAATCGAACCAATATTTCATCATAAATGCATTAATGAATGATAAATGTAGCTCAAATACACGGGGGGGGGGGGGGGATGCGTTATTATTTAGATCAGGCAAGGACAAGGAGAAGTCCACCGAGTTCTGATTGGCAAAGGGAATCTGTTCATATCAAATTTCAGAATGAGAAGAAAAGAGAGAGTGAAAATGTCAAAGGGGGCACAATTTCAATATGTCTAGGTTAATAAGAGAATCTCTACGATGAAGAAATTGTCAATTGGGCTCATCATCAATCGCCTCATGCCCACCACTTCCTTAGCTTAACATTTTGACAAAAGGACAGACTGATCATTCAGGTGAAATATTCAGGTAGCACGACCCGATCAATACCCTGGATCGAGCTCGGAGTTCTTCATATCATCAATCAAGCAGCACAGAGGGGTTATTAAGGTAATGGAAATCCCTTGGTCACTAGGAATCAGAAAATCTAAAGTGTAGTTAGACTGTAATTGGACCATTCAAATTTTATTATCCGTTGACATTGGTGGTCATTAGCATATATCCTTTGTCGCGCAATTCCAAGAAATGAGAAACAAGCTATGATCGTGCTAGAGAACAAGCTATGGAGTATAATTATTTAGAATAAACCGGCCAATAGCTAGGTTGGTGGAGTGTTGAGTTAACATACAACCTTATTACGCCAAATCACATATATATACGAAACTGCTTTGTTTTAGTTTAGTTCATATCAGTATGTTGTGGAGCCTTGGGGGGGCGCAGGGGTGACAATCGACACCCAAGTAGCATGGATTTGGTCTCTGGTACCTTGTATAGGCCTAAGGTAAATACCCTCCTCCTGAGCAACCCAATATGTGTTCCCCATGTACTCTCTCCTTGGTTGTGCCACGTCCTCCCAGTACGAGTCGAAGGTGACGCTACGTTTGTCATCCGTTGTGGCATCACACGTCCACCTCGGTCTCCCTATGGGGCCAGGCCTGAATCTCCACGTGTACTCCGACCCCACCGCCACATCATGGGTGCCCATGTCGGTTTCCCTTGAGTGACATGAATGTAGATGACCTTGTCATTTGTTAGCTCGTTGAGGACGTGAATTTGCTTGTATTGTCGGAGCGTCGCCCTCAGTTCAATGCTAATGACGATGCTGTTGTCCACGCTAGGAGGAGGCTTACAATGAATGGAACCGTGGGTGGGTCTTCATCTTTCTTTTAGTTTATTTGCTTATCATCTTCCTCTGGTACAATATTAGAGAGGGTTGGAGAATTATGTTGATTTGTTCTGATATAGGGTGCTTATGGGTCGTGGATGTAGTCAACTTAATAGAAATGAAGAAGTAAGCTTGCCCGTGTGTTTTAGAACTTATATCTTAATTAGATCTTTTGTATTGGTGTGAATCATAAACCATAGATTAATAACTTGCTGTTGGATCACACTTTTATCATTGGCCCCTGATTCTTTAGATGTATCAATGCAAATTATAGTAAATATTAGTCTTACAAAGATTCAGTTCAATAACTTTAGACTTTGAGAAATCCAGAATAAATATGGTCACGGGGATGAGATATCATCATTTGATTAAGATTATAAGTACACAATTGAAAATAAATAGTATCAAATACTTAATACATCCTAAAGTTTAGTGAGGTTATAAAGTGATCCTCAAACTTTAAAATGTTAAAGACTAGTGCCGAAACTTTGAATTATGTTACCATCCAGTACTGCAGTCGCCGGAGGTAGCATATTTCGGCCATTTTGCAACGTCACGCCTGACACAGCATACAAATTTTAATAAAATATTATATTTTTTATGACGGTTAGTGTTATTTTTGCCACGTCACCACTGACACATCATCAAAAAAATTAATAAAGTATTATATTTTGATGACGTGTCAGGGGTGACGTGGCAAAATGGCTGGAATAAGCTACCGTTGGTACTGCAGGATTTGAATGGTAACATGATTCACAGTTTCGGGAATGAGTCTGTAACTTTTGAAGTATCACGACCATTTTTTAACTCAACCCAAAGTTTTATGATGTATTAAGTATTTGACCGAAAATAAATATGGTCACCAGATGAGATTTCATTAAGAACTCAGGGTTGGGTTAGGCTTCCAAACTTTGTTGAACTCAGGGTTGTTCACTATAGTTTCGAGTTATTTCAATCGGGTCACTCTGGTCACAAATTGGTCTATTTGAAAATTATTGGATCGACCCTAAACCTGAACCTAATCCACCCAAAAAAAATCTGGTTTTAAGGTCAGATCATTTTGGTTTCAGATTAACTCAATCCTAAACTTTTTAATGACTTCATGTCGAATCAGGTCAATGAATCGATTCCACTACAATTAAAAATGATTTTAGTGGTTAAACCACATATCATTAGACTCACCATTTGACATATTAATATGATCTTATAAATATTACTCAAAACATTCATAAAAGTAATAATATTTTCATCAAATTAAATGATCAATTTTATAATTTATCTTTTTTTCGGTTAAAACATCATGTACTTTTTCCTAAATATATGATTTCATAAATTACAAGAGAAGTAGTGATCCATTAAAATAATATGAAAGGAACCCAATGGGTTTCATGTTGGTGGATGAAAGATGAATAAAAACAAAAAGCCACTTGCTTTCATACATCACCAATAAGTTCAACAATTTATGTAAATCGCCTATTTAACTAGCGATCAATGAATGACAACAAGACTGAATATAATACCAATTTGGGAATTTAATTTTCAAAGCACACCTTTCTAGGAAAAAATTCCAAAAAATGGTGTAACCCTCTTAACAGTTCAGCAGACTAGGAAATTGGATAAATGGAAATCTAACTTCAGTCTCCTGAACGCAAGAATAGTTTCAGTGAACAACAGCTGAAACTGAAAATGCCGAAATGAAATGTGCAAAAAAATTAAATGAGACACAAAATTTTTAACGTGGTTCGGCAAACCAATGCCTTACTCCACGTCTCAAGGGAAGTGATCCCTTGAGAGATATTTGATTCGAAACCACGAATCCGAGAGCCTAGAGCTTGAGCGTTACCCCCTTGATTTCTCCCCGAAATCAACCCGCTATACTGATTCAGTTCCCACTGAATAACAAGCTATATAACTACTCACAACTCTAAAGAACACTCTATCTCGACCGTTCAAGTGTTTTACAACTTATCCCAACGTCTCCAGAGAGCCAACTTTAAAAGGCCAGGACCCCAATAGAAATCATGATGTGAATGTAGACTTGGAGCATCTTCCCCGCTGTATGAATCCAGACCTTCATAACTCATTTTTAATTCCAAATTGGAACTAGCCGTTGATGAAGATCTTCCAGCTGTGGGGGAATCCTTTGATACTGTTTTTCTAAAGATAAGATCTTTGGTAGTGGAAGAAGGCAAAATCTTTGATCTTGCAACTACAAGAATAAACCAGTTTTTAGTCGCGGATAAATGTCCGTTTGTCGGGATATGACCGCGACAACCCCAAAAGTTTTGTCGCGGATGACACATCCGCACAAAAAAACCCATACAAACGGTGTTAGTCGCGGATGAGCACCGCGAAAAAACTTTGTGCGGATAGGTTATGCAGTTTTTGTGAAAAGACTTCATTTTCGATTTTGGATCGATTAAGCCAAATTTTGGTTTGAATTCCCGACAAACTGAAACATATTTGGGGGGCCCCCACAAACACCAAAAATATTTTTTTTTTTAATTCTGGAAACTCCCATCACCCCTTCCTCTCAGACTCCCCTGTAAGAATCACAAAAAAAAAAAACTGAAGAAATCGAACAGCCCATCATAAACCCAAAATAGATATCAAATGCGTGTGAATACCCACCGAGGGATGCAGGAGAAGTTTACCGCCGAAATGCTTAAAGGAAACAACTGAAATTTGTAATTCAGCCCTAGTGAGTTTGAAATGGAGTAGAGTGAACTTTTTTATTGTTTAACCCCCCTCGAAGTAGTTGCGGAAGAAGGAGAGGGGGGAAAGGGTCCGTGGGACGGTGGGATTGAACTTGCAAAGGGCTCGAAAATTTCAGTTCCTTGGCTTGGCGGTTCTCCGATGGCGAAAGTGAATGGGGGAGAAGAAACGAAGGAATCGGAGGAAGAGAGTGGAAGAAGAAATAATCAGTGTGTACAGATGATTCCATTTGTCGCGGATAATTATATATATCCGCGACAACGGTTGTCCCGCGATAGTTAAATATAACCGCGACAACGGTTGTCGCGGAAGCCAATTTGTCGCGATACTTATAATAACCGCGACACTACGGTTATCCGCAGATGCATTCCGCGACAAACCCCCAACAAAACAGCTAATCATTAGCGCGACAATATCGCGACAAAAAACCCCGGATTTCTTGTAGTGCTACCACCATCTTCTCAAGATGAACCTGTGCAGAAACCTGTAAAAGAAAGACATTGAAACCGAGTGAATGTGTCTGATCAACTAGTTAAAGATCTCAACATTCTATCTCCCCCTTAGTCTGTCAATGAACACACCTCCAGTAATCTCTTGAAAATAAAATCAAACGAGCCAAAGACAGAATAAAAACAATCCAAGGTGATTATAGATATCAAACAGAAATTACTAACAAGATATACCGAACATCGTTCATATTTAACAGTATCCCCACAAAACAACACAACCACAGTCTTTTCAACAACATAAGTCTTCCTGCACTACAAGAAACTCTGCTTTAACCGGCGACTATTTAACAGGCTGCCAGACGGCGGGCCGCTGTAAATCTGTTTAGCGATTCGTAAATTTTAACACGCTCATGAGGCCGCTGTTAAATAAAGCAATTTAACAGCGGCCCACTTAGCCGCAGTTAAAATACTTAAATTTTAAACAACGGCTCATGGCCACTGTTAAAATAATTTATATATACCAGTAAGTATCGCGGACAGACCATCTCCTTCATTCATCTTCTTTCCACTCATCTCTCCCAGCGATTCCCGAGCGAACCGCGCCCGACGAACCTCCCGCCCGCCGCCGACCTCCCCCCCCGTCCGCGACCCTTCCCCAGCCGCCCACCTCCTACACCTCCGCTGCCGATCCCCACAAAGGGCCTCTGGCACTGTTTGCAGTATTAATGGGTTAAACTTCTCAAATTTTCAGACCTAATTCTAGTTTTAGGTTTAGTTAATTGAATCGGTTAATGATGTTTTGTTGGTATTGAATAAGTTAGAAGTGTTGTTTAGAGTAAGAAAACCAAGTCATAATTGATGGAATTGTTGAGAAAAAGATTGAGTTTTTAGAACATGTTAGATGAACCCTACTTTAAAAATTTGGGGTTTTCGAAATTTCAGTCAAGTTATATGCACGAATTTGAATCATTTTATTGTAAGATTTGTTTAGAAATGTGAATATATGAGATTTTGTTTTAGGCTTATGGAGTTTATCTTACTTATGCAAAGTATTTGTTTCTTGTGTTTTTATGTGAATATAAAGAACTTCATTGTCTCTTTTTGGAGTTACAATCTAGAGTTTCAATCACATCATACGAGTGAAAGAAATTGAAGAATTTGAAGTTGTTGATTAAGGTACACAATTTATCTCCTTTTTGTTGTAATTTTCGTACATCCTAATTAGCTAGTGCATGAATTATGGATTTCAATACACCAAGAATAATTAAATTGCGATGTTGTACATTGTTTGTGTGAATTCAGTGTTTGATGATGGCCTAGAAGTTCAAATGACAGTTCACTTCAAATTTGATAAAAATTTGTTATAGTATACAAGAATTCTTATATTATATATAACTTTAAGATATGTTGTTATGAGTAAAGTTACAATGCGTTATTTGGTGTAATTATGTGTTATGATTATGTTAGAATTTTTATATGGTATATTAGAATGAATTGTATATTATTTCATAGGCGAAGAGTAGAGATTAGGTGCAAATAAGAATAGGTCATGCCGAATTTTTAAAAAAAAGTAATGCATATAGGTTGTGTTATAGATTAATATTGGTGGTATTTATTGAGTAGTTATATCCCATTAATTAGGAACATAAGATCATTAAATCTTAACTTACTAACACATATTAAGGCTAATTTATATCTCCCTTCTTTTTTCTCACCACAGTTATGTACCCCTAGTTAAGTAGTACCTTAGTGATGGATAAGTCTTGGATGACTTTACCCTCGTAACCACCCCTAATACTTGCTGGTGTGGAAACATTCCTTCTGGGTCCTCTTCTTTATTCAAATTGTTTGTTCAGGTGTACTCCGTGGGTCCTCTTCTTCTTCGGGGTCCCAGGAATCATCCAATAACCACCCCTTCCAAGTTGGACGACATTTGGTGCAAAGAATCCTGGAGCACTTGACAAACAAATTGTCTATCTCCGGACTTTGGAAGAAAAGCGAAAAATGTTTGCAAGTCAAGGAGGGATGTAGTAGGAAGCCGCTCCTACCCCGACAGTTGATGAAGACATATCTAGAAGTGAAGGAGAGAATTATGAATGAAAGTAACGATGACACGCATAGTTAAAGCATATCGCAGTTGTAGGTGTGTGTTATTTTTATCTGATACTTGAGTACACTAGTAAAGGACAAATTAGTTAAGTAATGTGTGTTTTATTTTATCTGAACTTAGTACATTTGACATTTAGATAATGAACAATGAACGTTGTATAATGAGAAGAAGTGTTTGATAACTATAAAATTGTGTACACAATAAAGTGTCTCAATATCGAATACCGTAAAATCTGTAAAAACTGAAATATAGGATACTGCACAGCACAGTTGTTGCTGCTGTAGGATTTTTTAATTTAAACCTCAGCGGCTGAGCCTCTGTAACTTGAAAGAGTTAACAGGCGGGCTAGGCCCTGTTAAATTGATACAGTTTAAACAGCGGCTGAAGCCCGCTGTTAAATTTTTGAGTTTAACCGGGGGCCGCCCGGGGCCGCTGTTAAAAAAATTGGCTTAGCATTGGCCATTTTTACAGCGGGCCAGCCCGCTTGTTAAATGTAAAAAACAGGGGCGTGGCCGCTGAAAAAAACGTCTATCTCCCGCGGTTAATTACCAGTCCTGAAAAGTGTTTCCCCCTAAGCTGCTACTTGTTTCCAAACTAAATGTTTGTTTGACTAGTAACTGGTCTTAGGATCATCCTCAAATCGGGAAAGATTGTGTGTACACCCGCAAACCAGACCCCCGTACGTGAAAACCATCGGGATTTTTTGTACTTGAAACCCCTATCTTTCTCCCTCTGTGTCTTGGTGACGTGCAAAAACCACTCGGTTCGACGCAATGGATGGTGCGTAAAACTTTGTTGAGCTCGAAGATTGAGGCAGAGAAACCTTTGGTGAGTTTTTTTTGAAGCTTTCCCCAAGAGCTGCAGAAGAGTGGTGATATAAACAAAACGGTAAGTCCCCGGGGCAAAGCCCTGGGGCAGCATCAATCTTGAGCAGACATGAGATGAGCTAGCAGTGGTTCGAGAGCCCATTATCCCAAAATCCTTTCCCATCCATGGGAGAAAACACAGAAAGGGAACCGAGCCAAGAAAGAACACACGGAAATAGCAAATAAAGGGGACTAAGATTTCCGGGAGTTCCCATATTGGTGGTGGAACGAGATTTCCAAGAGCCCCCTGAGAGCACGTTCTTTGCAGCAACAGGGTAAAATTTCGATATACTGAATCTGATCATTGTGAAGAGGAAAACTTTGGGTCAGGAACGGTAAGGAGCAGGTTGAGCACCCAATGGCGATGAAGATAAAGATTCCATCCACATAAGTGGAAGAAAGCCGGAGGGATAGACCCCTAAACCCATCCAGGTTAGCTAGAACTGATATACCCCATCCGAAAATATCACAGCCCAGGAAAGGAAAAGTTTTTTTTCCCACCCAAAAGTCATCGAGCCTTTGAGTATGTCGAGCCCCTACGGGGTGAATTCATCACGAGAATGGGGAAAAGCAGGGATGACCCTTTTCAGCACCAAAAAAGCTATACTTTTATTAATTTTTCCATGTCTGGGAAAAGCAGGGTTTAAAGTTTTAAACACTTTTTGGGACCGATGAAATTGATCGGAGGGGGGAAAAAATTAGGATTCACCATGACTGAAGAAAGGAGGATATAGAAGAGAAAGCTTTTGCCGGGAGTGTGGAAGAGAGACCTCTCTCAAGGTATTAAAAAGTAATTCTAGTATCGAAGAAAGAACCAAGTAAGAAAATAATGATTTTCAAGAGGGATATGCTTTCCCGCAAAGGAAAGGGGAGACCCCCAAAGAATGAGCAAAGTCTGACACCCCATAATAATGATGATCGGGGAAAATCTTCCCGAATAGGATATGAATGACTCAACCCAATGCTAATGAGGAAGTCAAGTTGTCAAACTTAAATAGAGAAATTAATTCAAACTCTCTTCGAAGCAAGGAAAAACGATCCGCATGAGTGGGTTTGTAAAATACAGCCACTATTTTCCGGAGCAATAGTTGAGGGAAAAAAAATCCCCCTTCCCCCATCAATTCACGAATAAACTGGTGAAAAATCAATATTTCCCTTTTTCCTTGAGTGCAAGATATGATTCTTGGTCCCTATGATTGCACTAGCATTGTCACCAAATAGGTTAAAAAACCGAAAGCAAAACACCATAATCTTAAGCTGAGTTTCAAAAACCACAAAAGTTTGGGTACAAACCCCTTCCCCAACTAAGTATTAGCTTTTGGAGTGGAAAAGGGGAATACATGCTTTTTTTTTTAAATCAACCCGGAAACAAGGCAGAACCAAGAACTGGGCAAGTCCAAAGAGTGCTTTTCTTCTGTGAGACTTTCCAGCAAATCTGAAACTGAAAATCCCACATTTAGACGTCGAGAAAACTTAGAATCTATAAGCCAGGGTTTGCGTCCGACAAGTAACGAAAATTCTCTTAATGACCTTTTGATGCTGTTCTGGGAAAGCTTGGAACCTAGCACAAAACCCCCACATGAAGAATGTTGGATGATAGCGTAAAATAAAGCAGGGATCTTACCAACCCTCTGTAGTTCTTTACAACAAACCTTCTCACCAGTAGGATCAATCAAGTTTACAGTAGTGTTGTAACTCCCCGCCCCCCCGAACGTTAGAACTCAAATTGGGTGACTAGAGTGCCGGAAACGGTATTAAAGGTCTCTTGAGGTCTGGGACGTTTGGGTATGTGCCCGGGTTGAAGTTGCAAAAGAGGGAACAGTGACAGTACCAAAAGTGCTGATTTGGCCCTAAAGTGCGCAGGGCACTTTTGGGAAGTGCCAGGCGCACTTTTAAAAATTAATTCAGCAAACTTTCGCTGAAAATTAAAAATTGCCCCCTTTTGGGGAAAATTGTGCCCCGGGCCCGCACATGTCATGCAGCGCACATTTGTGCAAAAAAGACAAATTGCACAAAAACCCCCAGAACCCCCCCCTTCTTCCTCTTCCCCGAAATTCGTTTTGACGAACCAAAACCCTTAACTTAAACCCCTCGATTCCGGGATTTGGGTAGAGCTCGATTTGCGATCCGTTTGTTGTACCTTTCGGGGCCCACGTGAGGAAGGATCGAACATCGTGGGGGCTGGGTGGTTCGGATAGGCTGCTGTGGTGGGGGAGGAGCTACGACTTTGGGGTGGTAAAAGTTTGGTCTTTCGGGTTCCGGGTTTGTTTAGAGCCTGTCTTCTTTCAGTGAGGTTTAGGGGTACGATGGGGTAGTTTTGGTCGATTTTGAGGTTTGAAACCCTTGACTTAGATGATTAGGTTTGCAGGGAAATTTGAAAGAGAGAAAAAGGGGGAAAAATGTTCTGCATTGGATTGTTATGTAAATTGTGATGTTTCTTTGATTGTGGTGTGAATGTTAAAAATACTTTGATTGATAATTGTTGGTTTATGTGATGTGGTTTGGTTTTGGGGAAAATGTTTTAACGTTTATGTAAAGATCAGATTTAAAGTAATGAGTGTAGAGGTATGGGACGTAATTCTTGTAAATGTATCTATCCTTGGCTGAAAAGTTAGTGGTTGCAGGAGGGTTTCCTGCAATGTGGGGTCGCCCTTAATTGATGAAAGGGGGGAAATGGCTCCACCATGTGGGGTCGCCCAAAAGAAGGCCGAACAGGGGGGTAACCCAAACGACTCATGAAAATGGCTTCCCCCGGTACTTGCAGGTGGGGGGTCCCGGTGAGTAGCCTTTTAAACCCTAAATTGTTTGTGGGGGGAGGCTTTAAAAGTTTTGTGATGTGGGGGTATTTTTGGGATGGGGATTACTAAAAGTTTTTTTTTTGGATGTGTTGGGTTATATATGTTGGGATTGAATGATGCAGGTGTAAATGTATGAATTGCAACGTGCTTTTAGGTAGAATTTGGGAAGTTGTGTGTGAAAAGGTTTTTAATGTGTTAGGGGTAGCCCTTATGACTTATAATTGCTAATAGAATTGGTAGGGAAAATTTGTACGGGGAAGTGGAAATTGAAATCGGTCGTGGATTGATTAGGGAAAATTGGGTTTTAGGGGAAATTGGTGAGGGAAAATGAGTAATGGAATTGGTGTTCTGAATGAAAGACTATTTTAGCTGAGGGGAAGACGAATTGTAAAAAATGATGATGGGGGTGATGGTGTTTGATAGTGTTCTGTGGTTATGTAAAAAGGGTTTTGGAGTCTTGGAGTGGATTGGAAAATTTTTTTAGAAAATGAGGATGTCAAAATTTGGGGCCGAATTGTGGCTAGGAATCAAGCTAGATGAAATTGTGAATTGTAGATTATGTGGGTTTTAAACTAGTAACGCTTAATAGGAGATTTAAAAAAAAAATTGCTGCCCGTCTGATTTTCCCCGTTATGTGGTGTTTTTTTTTACTTTGTGATGGGTTTTTGATTGTGTGACGATGGTTAAAATAGTGCAAAGGAATGGGAAGAGGAGCTAAAACTGAAGTTGATGGAAGTAGGGCCCTTTCATGAAAACCCCTTTTTATAAAAATGGAAACTGTTTGTGATAACTGTTGATGAGTGTGGATTGGTGGTGATGGGGGGATTGGGATGCAGATGATGACTAATGATTTGGGAACTAGAAAAAAGGAAAAAAATGGGATGGATGACTGAATTACGTATTGGAGCAAATTTTTGTGGTTGTGGTTTAAATGAAAGGGAGTAACCTGAATTGATCCCTTGAATTTGGGTTTAGTGGAATTGTGTGGTGTTTCGTGTGTAACTGTGTTGTGGAAAATTTTGTAGGGAATTGTGGGAGTTTGGGAAATTTTGTGGTGGGGAAATTTGGGGTATGAATTGGACATGGAAATGGCTAGAGGAAATTGGCCCTTTGGTTTTATGAATGGAATTGCATTTTGATTTGTGTATTGATTGGATGTGAAATTTGATTGAAAGGGTTTGAATTTGGGTATTTTTGAAATGAAGGAACTTTGATGGGCCTGATGTGTGAATGAGATGAAAAGTTGATTAATGGGAAATTGTAATGATTTAAGGGATGAAAAGGGTTTGAAAAAGAAAAGTTAGAAGGAAGGGCCCGCACTGCCCCCTTTAAAAAGCACTTATGGGTGCTAAGTGCCCCTTCAAGGAAAGGTGCGCACCCCTCTTCAGGAAAGCGTGAAAAGTTGGTGAGTCAAGTTAACGATCCTCAAGGAAAGGTCCCCGTGGAACCTCCAAGGGAGAGGATGCGTCTGGAAACCCCTCCCGAGGAGAGGGTGCGTCAGGGCCGGCAGGGTGGTGGGGGGATAAACTCCCCTTATGGCCCTAAGAACTCAACTAGATAAACCACTTGAGATGCATGTGTGTGTTGGGGTTTGTGACGACCGTTTTTATGTTTTGTGTAAGGATTGGCTTGTTTCGTTTTTGATGAGATGTGGTGGTTTTTGGATAGTAAAGTGAAGGATAGTGTGGTTGAGCTGAGCTGTAATTTTTTAAGTTGAACGCTCATGTTTTTTTTATGATGTTAGGGAAACGAACTGTTAAAAGGAGAATGCTAATAACTCATAAATGAAAAAAGTCGGAGTGTCCCGACGGTGGGTTTTGTTGGTTGTGGAGCAATTGGGAGGATTATGCTTTCTTGAGTCGGGGGAAATGAGAAATGTGAATTGTGAGTTGTGTGGTCGATGGATGAATGTGGGTGTTTCGGTTGGAAGTGGTCCCGTGGTAAGGCGTTGTATTGTGTGTCTGATAAACTCCGTTGATGTTGTAATTGATATTGGGAATGCTGACTTTAGTACATGCTGAGTTTTACTAATAGTACATACACCAGTGGAGGGATAAGTACTTGTGTGATCACCTAGTGGCATGTTAGGGAAATAAAATGAGCTGGCTGTGTCAGATTCCGTTTGTTGTTTGTGAGCTGGAGTTGGATCCGCTCCTAGGCAAAGGTTATCGGCGCAAAGGTAGACCCAGTGGGTTCACAACAGTTTCATTAGGAAGCAGATCCCCCCGCCCGCAGTATCTCTTTTTTCAGGTGTTCGGTTTGAGTTCGGAGGAGTTTGCAGGTTTGGAGTTGTGAAGTGAAGAATTAGGAAGCAATTGTGGAGTGACCATTGTTTTTAAATTTAGATTTCAGTTGACACTTTTGGGTTGAGAAGATTTGTAATCGATTTGAGATTTTGTGATCGGTTGTGATCGGATATCGGATTTCATTGTAAATTTCGGATTTTAATAAGTGGAGGCCTCCTTACGTTTTGACTTGTATTTTAAGAGTTGTTTTACTGGTTTCCTTCCCCCCGCGCGTTTTACTCTTTTTTTTAAAGCGGGTTCTTCCAAGCAAAAACCCTTCGACCACGGGTGAACCGGGGGGTTTTTGAGGGGTTTCAAGTGGATCAACTTTTTTTTTGCTTGTTTGGTGATTCGTCCCCTTCCCTTTTAGAGGAGAAAAAAACCCAAGAGGAAGGAAGAAGAAAAACCCCACAACCAACTTTCTGGGAAAAATTTTAAACGTTTTGAATTGGGGGGGAATTTTAAAAGGGGAAAGTGGGGTAAATTTTAAAAGGGGAAAAAAATTTTTAAAAAAGTATTTCTAAATTTGGGGCAACTAAACTTTTTTTTGCCCCCCCTGTAGTAAGAGGGGGGCAATATTAAGGGGAAGTAGTAGCTTGGGGAAAATTTGGTTTTAAAATAACCGTAGAAAAATTTTTTTAATGATAGGGGCTTGGGGGTGTGATTTTTAAATCAAAAAGGGTTTTGCTTAAAAGTTCCCTTTTTGGTGGGGTTTTTTGGGGTTTTTTTGAGCCTTCGTCGGGGGTTTCCCTTTTAATGATTTTTTTTGATTGTTTTTTGGTTTTTGTTCTTGTTGTGAGGGGTGTCCTTGGGTTGGGTTTTTGCGTTCCCGTGGGGAAAGTTTGAATGGGGGGGAGTAGTGCCCTTTTTAAGGGGGTTGTGTTCTAACCGTTAAAGGGGTTTGGGGGGTAAGTGATCTTTAATTGGGTGCATTTGTTCTGTGATTATGTTTTCATTGAAAGCAAGTCGGTTTGATTTTGGGGACAAACTTTTAAAAAATTTGGGGGGAAATTGTAACATCCCCCCCCCAAACCCCCCAAGGGGTTTTAAATCAAGGGGGGTAACTAAGTCCCCAAAAAGGTACTAAAAGGGTCCTTGGGGTCGGGGGCTTTGGGTATTCCCGGGGGTTGAAGTTCCCAAAAAAGGGAACATTTTAAAAGTCCCAAAAAATGCGATTTTTGGGGCCCTAAAGGCGCGGGGGCCCCATTTGGAAGTGCCAGGCGCACTTTTTAAAATTAAATTTTAAAAATTTTTCTAAAAAATTTTTAAAATGTCTCCTTTTGGGGAAAAGGGCCCCGGGGGCACATTTGCATCCCCGGCCACTTTTTTGCAAAAAAGGGGAAAAATTTCAGGGGAAAACCAAATTTTCCCCCCCCTTTTCTTTCTTTTTCCCCAAATTTCCTTTTTGACAAACCCCCAAAAAACCCCCTTTAAATTTTAAAAACCCCGTTTCCCCCGGGGTTGTAGAGCCCCCTTTTTGATCCTTTTTTTGCTACGCGTTCGGGGGGAACGTGAGGAAAAAAAATCGCCACGGGGTTCCGGGGGGGTCGAGTAGGAGTTTCCCTTTAGGGGGAGAAAGCACGATTTTTGGGGTTAACTTGGTCTTGGGGTTTTCCCGGGGGTTGGGTTTTGACCTCGCTTCTTGTCATGGGGGTTTTTAAAAATATAGTATTGGTCGTGGAGGTTTTTCAAAAACCCGACTTAAATTTAAAAAGGGTTTTTTCGGGAAATTTAAAGAGAGAAAAGGGGGGGGAAATGTTCTGCAGGGGTTGGGGTTTTTTAAATTGGATTTTCAAGGTTTTTTTGGGGTAAAATTTAAAATTTATACTTTTTTTATAATTTTTGGCTGTTTATGGGGGTTGGTTTGGGGGAAAAGATTTTAAAAAAAGATGTTTTAAAATTTTTTTAACTTAGTAAGGTTAAGGGATGGGGCTGATTCTTTTAAAAATTTATCAAAACCCCTTTGCGACATTTTGGGTTTTCAGGGGGGTGGGCCTGCCCAAAATTTTGGGGGGGGGCCCTTTAATTTTTGGGGAAAAGGGGGGTGGTCCACCAATGTGGGGCTCCAATGAAGGACTAAAAGGGGGGAACCCCAAAGACTCATGACATGGGCCCCTTTCCCCTGTACTTGCAGGGGGGGGGCCGTAGCACCTTTCCCCTTTTAAATTTTTTTTTGGGCCGTGGGGGGCGTTAAATTTTTGTGATTGTTTATGTTGATGGGGTTTTTCTAAATGTTTTGGGGTTGGGGTTTTTTTTTAAAATGATTTGGGATTGAATGTGGGGGGGTTTTTTAAGTAGAATTAGCAACGTGTTTTTTGGGAAATTTTATGGGTTTTGGGGAAAGGGTTTTTTTTTTTTTTAAGGGGGAGTCTTATACTTTTAATTGGCAAAAAAAATTTGGGAAAGGGGGGAAATGTACTAAAAAGGGGATAATTAATCGGTACGGGGGAATTATTATAATTGGTGGGGGAAATTGGGGGAAGGGAATTGATAAAAAATTGGGGTTGAATCCCGACTATTAGCTAGGGTGAAAACCTGAATTTAAAAATAAAATGGGTAGGGTTTTGATAGTGTCTTGTGGTTATTGAAATAAGTTGGAGTTTTGGATTTTTTTTGGGGAAAGGGTTTTAGAAAATGGGGATTCAGAATTGGCCCGAATTGGGGCTAAATTTTCTAATAAATATTGAATTAATAGTTTTGGGTTAATCTTTTAACCCCTTAATAGAAAATTAAAAGGGGGAAAAAATGCTGCTGTCATGATTTTACAAAAGTGGTGTTGGTTCCCTTTGTAGGGAAAATGTTGACTTTGTAACGTATGGTTAACTAGGGGGCTAGGAAGGGGATAAAGGAAAAAAACGAAGTTGAAGGGGAATAGGTCTTCAAAAAAACCCTTTTAGAGAAAAAAAAGGAATTTCTTTGATTACTTTAGATTCTGATTGGTGTGTAGGGGGGTTTGGGGGTGGAAATAAATGACAAAAAAATTTTTGGGAAAAAAAACGTAAAGATGGATGGGGGGGGGAAAAAAGGGAATTCTGTATTTGAGAAAATTTTTGTGGGGGTTTTGGTTTAGTTAAATATAACATAATTGATACTTTAAAGGTTGATAAAAAAGTGGTGTAATTCTGTTGGTAACGTTTTGAATTTTGGGGTTTTGGGAATGTGTAGGAATTTGTGGTGGAAGGTGTTTAATTGGAAAAGGGAAGGCTGGGGGAAATTTTGGATTTGGGTTTGTTGTTGGGGAATTTGGGCTTTTTTTTTTTTTAAATTGATTTGGTTTGAAAAAGTGGTTTGGGGTTTTTGGGGAATTTTGGTTTAATGTTAAATTAAAGGGGGAACTGTTGATGGACTGATGTTTGTTTGGGAAAAAAGAAAGTTGTTTAAAAGGAATGGTAGATAATTTAAGGAAAATTTTAAATTTTTTGAATAAAATTTTTAAAACCCCGAAGGAGCCGCACTCCCCCCAAAAAACTGCACTAGGGGAAAGGGGGCCCCCTTTTTCAGGGAAAAGGGTGCGCCCCCGGGCAAAAAGGGAAAAAGGCTGTTTTGTTGGTTGGGGTCAATTAAAACGATTTTCCCGGGAAATTTCCCCGGGTTCCTCCAAGGGAGAGGATGCGTCTTGGACCCCCGGGGGGAGAGGTGCGCAGCCGGGCAGGGGGGCGGGTAAACCCTTTGGGGGCGCCAAGGAACTCATCTGGGATAACCTTTTTGAGTGTTTTGGTTTTGGGGGGGTTTGACTGCCCGTGTATTTTGTGGTAAGGATTTGCTTTGAAAAGCTTTTGAAAAAATGTGTTGGTTTTTTTGGGGAAAAAAGGGGGTTGTGTTTTTACCCTGAGCTGTAACTTTGATGTTGAACCTTCGGGTTTTTTATATTTGGAAAATGCTGAACTTTAAAGGGGAATGCCTAATAACTCACCTAGAATGTAATATCGAGTCGTGTCAGCGGGGTAGTGTTGATCTGTGGACAATTTTGGGGGATGTTATCTTGCTTGATGTCGGAAAATTTTTAAAATTTTGAATTGGAGTTTTTTGGGGGGCGATGGATAAATTTGGGGGCAAATTTTTTTGGGGAAAGGGTCTGTGGCTAAGCGTTTATTGGTGTCGATGACCCCCCTTTATTTGTTGTTGGATTGGACTTAGTTTTTTGCTTTTTTTTACTAATTGTACAACACCAGTGGAGGTAAGTTCTTTTGATCACCTAGGGGAAATTTTGGAAAAAAATAGCTGGCTGTGCCCGATTCCTTGGTTTTTGGTGCGGATTGGGGCCCCCTCCTAGGCTATTCCGCATAGGTAGCCCAGGGGGTTCACTCATTTCTTTAGAAGAAACCCCCCCCCCAGTTTCTTTTTTTCATTTTTCGTTGGTTCGGGGGATTGAAATTTGGAGTTGTGAAGTAAAAAATTTAGGAAGCTATTGGGGGGGGACCTTTTTTTAAAATTAGTTTTCCCAGTTGCACTTTTTGGGTTGGAAGTTTTAAAAAACTTTTTTTGAGATTTGTGATCGTTTGTATCGGATTTCGGATTTCAGTTGTTTTTCCCGGTTTTTTTAAGGGGAGCCTCCCTTTTAAACTTGTATTTAAAGTTGTTTCTTTTTCCCCGCTTTTTTTTACTCTTTTCTTTAAAAAGCGGGTTTCTTCCAGAAACACTAAAACCTTTTCCCCCCAAAGGGGGGAACCCGGGGGGGGTTTGGGGGATGGGTTTTTTACTTGCCCCGGGAGGGGGTTTAAAATTTTAAGATCCCCCATTTTGAACTGGGGCTATTCCTGCAATACTTATTTTGACATATGAACGCCCTTTGGGGATATTCTAAAAAAAAGGGGCCAAAAAGTAATTTAAAGTTCCCCAAAAAGACTCATTTCAAAGGGGGCCTCATTTTTGACTAAACTCGCACACAACGGAGGAATTTCTTGAACCAAAAAATATGTCACCCTGCGTATATCTGAACAAGAAGAAATCTAATTTAACATTGCAAAAAGTGTTTTATCAACACCCCCTTTGGTGAAACCTTGATCAAGCAGAAAGGGCTCAATTGTCTACCATCCCTGGGGCCGCTTCGGGCCTACAGGGCTTTGTTTAATTTGCATACTGGGGGGGAAATTCACTATTTAAAATCCACAGTTGACAACATATACTTCTTCCTTAAGACACCATTCAAAAATGCACTTTTTTACATCCTTTATAAAGTTTAACTTCATGATAAAGCAAAAGCACAAGCATTCATTGCTTCCAATCTAAAAAGGAGCAAAAGCTCGTCAAAGTCAACCCCTTCCCCTTTTGACATACCCTTGTCAACAATTCGCTTTTTTTCTTGTGACATTCCCAAACCACCAGTCTTTTCTGAAAACCCTTTTAGTCCCAAAATTATCTTCAGTGAGTAGAAAAATACCAGACTTTGGTTCTTTCAAAACTGATTAAGTTTTCATTAAAAGGCAAAACCCCCATTTTTTCTCCAAAAGAGCTTCATTTATATTCCAGGTAAATTGGGAAGACAAAAGCACTAGGAAGGATTTGGATCGAGTAAAAACGATATTGATATCTCCTTTACTTTTTGGGAGGGGTTTTTCGAATAAGGAAAGAAACTGAGTATCAGTTCTTCTCATTTACTGACTTCAATGTTTTTTGAATTCTCCTAATAAAAAGTCTTGAATAGGGTAAGATCCAAGGAAAACCATCATCATCTTTATCCTAAATCTTATTTTCTAATAGATTCTCAAAGAAACTTGATGTTTTTCAAATTTAAAGTTCTCTTGTTTGTAAACTCTATACTTTTTTGTGCTAGGTAACTAATGAAAAAAAACTTCATCTTTTAGCATAAAACTTCCAAATGACTTTGGGTTAAGTAGGGAAACCCTTTCATCCAAAGGGTCTAAAATATCCAATTTTAGGAGCTCGTTTTTTTTAACCAGCTCAAAGGGGTTTCTTTAAACCAAGTTAATAAAACTCTATTTGTTATATAAAACATGTTGACTACCTCCCCCCCCCAGAACTTCTTAGGTAAGATGTCATTGAGGTGGTTTACAATTTCATCAAGGGTTTTTCTCTTTTTCCCCAACCCATTCCCGCTGAGGGGTTCTTGCTGAAAAGAACGTTTGGAAAATTCCTTCCCTTTTCATAAAATTCTTGAATCTTTCTTAAAACTCACCCCCATTATCCTTCTGATGGCTTTTAAATTCAGTTTAAAATCCCATTGAACTTTTGGTCACAAATGGGTTAAAATTGTCACTGCTTCACCCTTTGACAAGGAAAAATCCAGCAAAACTTGGAAATTATCAACAGAACAAAACCGTAATACTTTCCCCAATGGTGCTAACATTCAGGGCCAAACAAAACCAGTGTAAGAGTTCAAGAGCTCAGTGTGGGAAAAAAAGACTTGCTTTAAAGAAGTTCTAGTTTGTTTTCCTTGACCAAGCTCACAGAAAAAATTTTGTTTAAACTTATCTTTGGGGGCCCACGAACAATCTTCCTGCTTTTACTGAAACACAAGCAATGGTCCAACTTCCTTTTTCCAATCTCTAGCTTTCCCTTTCACTGAATGCAGAAACATTTTAAATGTTACAAAAATTTATGAATAGATGTTACCCTTTTCGATATCCAGTAAAAAAAGAACTTTTTTATGATTATATCTAATATAAATACGAAACCCTTTAAAAAACCCAACTTGATTTAACTTTCCACATATTGAAAATAAAATAAGATTGAACTTAAACCTCTAACCACATAACTTTCTGAAAAAACTTTTCTTCCTCCAATTTTTCCAATTTCCAATAATTTTACATTACTTTTGTCCCCAAAGAGACAATCTTTGGGCAGTAGCTATATTAAAAAAGAGGATTGATTACCGGACATATAAAGGGAAACAACCACGTCAAGAACCCCATTTATCATTTGAAATATATGTCTTATAACATACCTGAAACAAATTGCTATTTATCTTTGCCCCCCCAACTTCTGTGGATGGTTTCTAGAGTCCTCTTGTAGGTGATGAACTTTGAGTATTCTTTCCCCAGATTCCAACTTGACGACAATTGAACAGTAGAAGGAGATTTTTTAACAGAGGGGGAGAAGATTTAGTTTGAATGTTTAGGCCATTTCTGTCAAAAATTTTGGGCCGCTCCCCCGAATCTCCAATTGCAAAACCAAGTTTTTTAAATCTCTAGACTGTTTTCCCTGCCTTTTTTAAAATTCCTGAACTTCGTTGTTAATTCTTTTTTCCTGTTTTGATATGAAACTTTTTTGATTAAAGGGTGTTTTTTTTATGCTAACTCTTGAGATTCATGCTGTTCCTTGAATGGTGGCATCCATTTCTTCATCAAGTCAATAACTTTGTGTTCATAAATTTTTCTTTTCACATTCAGAGTCAGAACTAAATTTCGAACAATTACCGATCCTTTTTTTGTTAGAGGTGTTTGTCCCAGTAATAGCCATGAATGCTCTAGTTTTTTTTCCCATCACTTTCTTTACCTCATCATCACGCAACTCCCGTACCTGCATACTCTTTCTTTCGCAAATGAGGACATTCACTTTCACATATCCAGTTTTCCCCTTTGAAACAACCTAGCGATTCCCGAGTTCTTGTTGTTCTCACCCCCCCCTTGTCCTTTTTTTACTTGAGAGATCGCAGATCCCCCCTTTTCTGTGCTTCTTTCCTTCTGATTCTCTTGATTTTCCCCGACATTGAACCTTTTCTTTTTTCTTCTTATCTTTGCAGTCGAGTGACTTTTTTGCTTTAAAAAACAGTTCAGTTTCATCATAGTGGCTGAAGTCATCCTCAAAGACTCAGTTTTTGTCTTCAAAACAATAGACTTTTTCTTGACATCATCAGTTTTTTCTTCTCTTTTAGTATTTCTTCAGATAACAGAGCCCCATAAATATAAATTCATTGTACCAGATCCTTTATTCTTCAAGCAATTTTTTGGTCCCATTGTCGGGTAGCGACCATAAGGATCTTTCTTAGAAATCCTCTTCCAAGTTTCTGTCAAACCATCCACTTTTTAAATAATTTTCTGAAACCTTTTACATCCCAAAAATTTGACTCACCTTGGTTTCCTAAAACAATCAAACCAGCTTAAAGTAAAACTGGATGCTTGACCCAGGGGGGCCCTTCAAGAAAACCTCAGCTTCCCCCCCAAAATCTCTTTAGAATTTACAACCAATACTCTCCCAAACTCTTCATCCCAAACAAAAACATAGTTTAAAATTGCTTGTATTTAGTTGGATTGTTTAATTCTTCGTCTGCCACTTATCTTCATCTTTTTGACATCAAGAGGTCCCTTGGGTGACAATTCTCCATAACCCGGGGTTAACATCTTAATAAAGTTCCATTCGTTCTTCCATATCCATAATGAGTTCCCTCAAACTTTGGGGGCGGTTCTGAAGAACCCCTCACAAAAAACTAAGTTTTCTTACTAACTCATGTAGAAAACTGAAAGTAATAAGTCAAGAAAGAAGTTACTTTTTGAAATCAATCACTAACAACCGTTTTATTAAACTTTTGACCCTCGATACCACTATGTAACCCCCTTTAAAAAAGTTTTAACAGACCAGGAAAATCCTTGGGGGGAACCTTTTGATTTTTTTTACAAGAAAGACTTTGGCATGAAAAAAGAATCTTGTTTTTCCCACCACCTCTCAAAGGCCCTGTAAAAATCCTTAAAAAAAGAATTAAACCCAAAAGTAAATGGTTGATAAACATTAAAATCTCAACAAAAATTTTGATAAATTAGCGTTGTTAAAAAAAAAAAATTTTAGGGGAATGGACGGGTTTTTTCTAAACGTTTGGAGATTTTGCAACTCCCGTGGAAGACGTTTTGGGCCCCCCTTCTTTCCATGGGGGTAAATCAACATACCTTTCTCCTAAAGACCCTCAAACGCTTTGGCTTTATTTGCCAACCATTTGGGTTTGGGTTTTTTGGGTCAAAAACTTGTTTGGGGGGGGGGGGGGGGGGAAATTCTTAAACCCCCAAAAAAGTTTGTTTGGTTAAGCTTTTAAAGGTGGAGGGATGGTGAAAGGAAGAATTGAAAGAAGCTCAGACATGCCCCCCATATGTTTTCCTTGTTTGGTTTGGATTTGGGTCGGCAATGCCCCCTGAACTTTAAAGGGAAAGGGGGGGCATTTTAGCTCAAACTATTCAGGACGGAAGAGCTTGGCAAACATCAAAATTTTTTGGGGGGGGGGGAATTTGGGTTTAACTAAAAACAATAATTTGAAGCTCCCCCGAGGGGGAAGACTGAAAAACAATTTGAGGGCTTTTTGGGTTTTTTTAGCGCTGAAAAAACAAAGGAAAATATAAAATTGGGGGGGGGGGGGTTTGGATAAAAGGGGTTTTAAAAGCCTCCCGAAGGGGGTTTTGTGCTCACTGGAAAAAAAACCCCAGAGAGATGAATAAGGGGTCTGAAATTTAGGGGTTCAATGCCCCCCAATTTGTGCCTTAGGGGGATTAAAAAACATAAAGATTTTTTTTTTTTTTTTGAAACCCCTTTAAAAAAAAATAAGGAAAAAAAAAAAATTTCTCAAATTTGGGAAGGGGAATGCCCCTATGGGGTTGGGGAAAAAAAGGGGTTTTGGAACCATATATATTAAGGGGGACAGATAACAGTTCATTCATTTAAAATAGCTTCCTTAAGTTTTGATTAATGATTAAAATAATCAAAATGAAGGGTTTAACTCACTGTATGGGGGTATACTTAAGGACAATTTGGAGGGTTTTTTGGATTACTCAAAAAAACAAGGAAAATAAAAATTGGGGGGGGGGGGTATGGAAAAAAGGGGGTTTATACCTCCCCCGGGGGAAGGTTTGTCTCACTGGGATCATAGAAAATGAAAATGGTCAATTTTAAGGTTCTTATCCCTCTAATTTGATGCTTTAAAGGGGATATTAATCATAAAAATTGTTTTCTTTTTGGAACCTAAAAAAAAAGATAAAAAAAAAAAATTTCCTAAAATTTAAATTTGGAAAGGGGATGCCTTTGAGGGGGTTTGGGGGAAAAAAAATGGCTTGCTGGAACAAAATTTTTCCATTTTTAAACTTTTTGAAGAAAACTTCTTTATTTAAGGGAGCTTTCCCTTTAATTTTTTTTTTGGGTTTTCTTGACCATTAGTTTTTTGGGGAAAAAAAATTGAATGAGTCAATTAAATCAATTGTACTCTCTACCCCAGTTATTTAAGGGATTTTAACTCCACCAAACCAAATGAAGTTCAAAACCTTATTTTTCTATATGGAATTTAATATTTTTGAAAGCTCAATTAGGAACTTTTTCATCCAATTTTTTCTTGGGGGAAAAAAATTAAAGTCATCCCCTTTTAAAGAAAGCGGATAGGATTTATTAATCCCAAATGGAAAGTTGACAAATTTAATTTTTTAACTTGTTTATTTCAATAAAGTGCATTGAGGTTGAAAGGGGAAAAGGGGATTGTTTAAACCAAACCTTTTAAATTCTTTATTTTGGGGATACTAATTTGATGAAGGGGAAAGGATTTGGGGTCTAAAGGACACATCCCCTTTTTATAGATTTAGGTAAGTTGAAGGATTTTAAATTAATTTAAATCCTTAAACCTTTGCTCATTTTTCGATACCCAAAAAATTTAACCAAAACTGGGGGACCGAAGAAAATTGTGTTTGATACCCTTTCATTAATTTGGGGACAAACCTTTGTAAATGAGCTTAAAGTTTTTTAAAGTGAAAAAAACCCCAAATTAAGTCAAAGGCTTTGGTTACGAAGGGGAAAAACTCTCTTATTTTTAATGGGAAAATAAGATTCTTAAAAAAAATCGGAATTTAAAACGCTCAAGGGGGATTTTGACTGATACCCTAGCCAAATGGGGGATATGGTGGCCAGCTTTTATTAGAACCTTTTAGGAAAAAAAGGGGAACCACCAGTACGTAATTTTTGACGAGTTTTTACAAAAAGCTTTCAAAGCTCAAAGGAGGATTTGATCAGACCTTTGGCCTCAAGATGTGGTGAAAGCCTGAGGAGTATTTCGAATGACAAAGCCCCTGGCCCCGATGGTTTCCTACACTCTTTGTTTAAGTATGCCTGAAAACTATAGAGGTTGATGTCATAAGTGATGTGCTCCACTTCTTTTCTACTGAAAAGCTCTATAGCTTTGTTAACTCGGTGATTCTTGCCTTAATCCCTAAGAAGAAGAATGCTAGTGTGTTAAGGTTTTTTAGGACAATTTTTTTGCTGCAATGTAGTGTATAAATCGATGTAGGCATTTTCATACTTCTTCAGTATATAAGAGGTTATCTTGCGTGAGATTAGAAGCTTAAGGGGGTTGATTGGAATTCCCGAGTTGTTTCTCTAGTTTATGTGATATCCTAGGCAAATCACACATCGACAAAGCACGAGGGAGATCCATGGGGTTTTGGGGAATGATTCAACCTTAAATGACATGATGCGTTTTGGGGCGTAGTTGTGGGGGATTGACCTTGAGAGGAGGAGGTCATGGGTTTGAATCCCACAAACACCCAAAAACAAATCCGTGAGGGTTGGGCCCAAAGTGGACAATATCTTGTCAGAAAAGGTTGGGGTGTTACAAGTGGTATCAGAGCCTCTCTCCCGCACCCCTTGAACGATGGTGGGAAAACCTCAATGAGGCGTTGAGTCCCTGAGGGGGGTGTATGTGACATCCTAGGCAAATCCAAATCGACAAAGCACGGGGGGGATCCATGGGCATGTGGAATAGTTCAACCTTTAAATGACATGACGTGATTTGTGGCGTAGTGTTGGGGGTTTTTATCTTGAGACGAGGAGGTCATGGGTTCGAATCTTACTAACGCCAAAAGCAAATTCATGAGGGTTTGGGCCCCAAAGGGACAATATCTTGTTAAAAAAGGTTGGGATGTTACAGAGCACGCTGCAACATTTAGGTGGGAACCCGCTTCTCATTCTAACATCTGTACAGTAATCACAGTCAACAAAAAGATGCTGCCTAGTTTCCAAACACACTTAGAACACAAAATATAGTCAGCATTTGTAGTTGTCCCCACTTCATCAACTTCTGACCCAAATTTCAATACGATCCAAATTTAACTTACCAGTAGATAAAAGAATGTCTTAGCACACATGGACTCCCCCCAAATGATATCAAACCATGCAACTTTCACATCAGAAGGTCGAACAGCATTCCCGACAGTGAAGACGGAACTTGTTCCTAATAGTTCCATTCCAGCACAAAGAGCGATCAAGGCTATACGTAAATTGACACCCGCCCCAATCACCCAAGGCCCAACCCGTGGTTAGATAGGGGAACCCGGGGGTTTCGATTTGACTCAAAACATAATGACAATAATAAAATTTTATTTAAACTCAATAAATGTATAAAAACATAAGCAAACAGAAGCTTCCACAATTTTAAAACCAAATTACACTTTAAATTCACCAATGATTCTCATCATAAATAATCCAATAATCCCAAAAACGTCAACTAAACGAAAATACATAAACCAATTATTTGTCCTCGATAACCATCCTTCAGTTTCACGCTCAACTCAACTGCCAAAAACCAAAACTAATACTCCAAGCTCAGCTTCTACTTCTAACTGAAAAGAGAGACTAAGGGGGAATCAGTTTCCTAATGAAACAGAGTGAACCCACTGGGCTTAACTATGCTCCGAACTACCTAGGGAGCATCCCAGACTCCCACATTAGAATACAACAATGGGACCCATCTATTCCGTAGTTCATTTTAGCATCGAATATAGTAGGACTAGGTGATCAAACATTTCGCTCTACCCCCATTCCCATCATGCATCACCCCCAAAAATACATCCAATAGCATAATGATTCAACATCAAAACATAATAATCATC
>JAVBHU010000091.1:0-43104 GCA_034768395.1 Linum lewisii | reverse complement strand
CAATTTCCTCCCCACGAACTTGTGTGCTGTTGAAGAAATGTTACTGTGCTTTCTACCTTGTGTTTACTAACACTAGTGAGTGAAGACTCGCTAGAGAAGTGTATTGTTTCTGGTCAGTTTGTTGATGCAGGAGCAATTCGGGATGAACAGGTAGCATCTATGAGCATGTATGAAGAAGAGGAATATGTTGACCAGGTTCCGCAAACTGCTTTTACACCGCCACCGGGAGCGTCGACTTTTGACTTCATATGATGAAGCTCCGGAACTTGAGTTGAAGGATCTGCCTCCAAACTTAGGTATGCATATTGGGAGAGGACTCTAAGCTTCCGGTCATAATTAATTCGACCCTCACTCAACCGCAAAAGGATGAGCTCATACGGTTGCTTAGGAGGCATGTGCGCGCTATTGCTTGGAGGGTGACAGATATTAAGGGAATTCATCCTTCCCACTGTATGCATCCATTCTCCTCGAGGAGAACCAGAGACCTGTTAGACAACCTCAACGACAGTCTTAATCCAAACATGATGGAGGTTGTAAAGAAGAGGTGATCATAGCTTCTGGATGCTGGGATTATTTATCCCATTTCTGTAGTAACTGGGTGAGCCGGTTCATTGTGTGCCTAAGAAGGGAGGCATCACCGTGGTACCTAATGCAGCGGGGGAGCTCATCCCTACGAGGACAGTTAACGGATGGAGAGTCTGTATTGATTAAGACGATTAAATGATGCTACAAGAAAAGACCATTTTCCCCTTCCTTTCATTGATCAGATGTTGGAGCGCTTGGCGGGTCATGAGTATTACTGCTTCCTGGATGGGTGTCGGGTATTTTCAGATTCCCATCGCAACCGAAGGATCAAGAAAAGACCACTTTCACATGCCCGTTTGGTACTTTTGCCTACTGCAGAATTCCCTTCGGACTCTGTAACGCGCCAGCTACGTTTCAGAGATGCATGATGGGTATCTTGATGAGCTCATTGGAGATGCTGTGGAGGTATTTATGGACGATTTCTCGGTTTATGGACATTCTTTGAACATGGCTTGAAAAACCTTGAGAGAGTCCTTAAGAGATGTGAAGCACAAATTTAGCTCTTAGCTGGGAGAAGAGCTATTTCATGGTGACGGAGGGCATTGTGCTTGGGCACAAGTTTCGAAGAAGGGTATTGAGGTTGATCCGGCGAAGATCGACACCATGCCAAGCTACCGCCTCCCTCTTCGTCAAAGCAGTAAGAGCTTTTTGGGTCATGCAGGGTTTTATAGGCGGTTTATCAAGGATTTTTCTAAAATCACCTTGCCTATGACTCGATTACTAGAAAAAGAGGTTCCTTTCTCTTTGACGAAAAGTGCATGACGCTTTCGAGGATTTTGAGGAATAAGCTTGTTTCAGCCCCTGTAGTTGTAGTCGAATTGGAAACTCCCCTTCGGCTTATGTGTGATGGGGAGAAAATTATCCCGTTGGAGCGGTTTTGGGGCAGCGGATTGGAAGCGGTTCGGGCCCAAAATTACTATGCCAGCAAGAAAAAGAATGAAGCTCAACGGAATTACACAACTACCGGAAGGAGGTTAGGGGTTTTGTCTTTGCCTTTGTTAATTTCCGTCCTATCTTCTTTTTGCAAAAAATTATTGTCTTCAAAAGATCACGAAAGCTATCCGATATCTTATAAAGCAAGGCGGATGCTAACCCAAATTTTTAAATTCGTGGTTTCTCCTCTTGAAAGGGTTTTTGATTTTGAGTTTCCAAGACAAGAAGGGGTCGGAGAATGTGGCTGCGGATATTTGTCACGTTTGGAGGACATGAGCAGAGTTCTGGTGATAATCTCCCGATCCGGGAAATTTTCCCCGGAAGAAAAAACCCTATTTGCTATAATGATAAAGGGGGCCCGAGGGCCCTTTGGTTTTGGGCAGACCTCGCTAATTATCGGGCCACGGGTGAATTTAAGGACGGACTTCTCGTCAAGAAAGGAGGAAGTTCTTTACAGAGGTTAAGAAGTACTTTGGGAGGGACCCTTATTTTTCCCGGATTGGCTCTGAGGGACACCCACCCGGGGGTTTTTTTTTGCGAAACTCTAGCGGAGGTGGAGAATAATGGAACACGGCCATTTGGGACCTGTCGGTGGCCACCATGGACCCAAACCCGAACTGCTGGGAAGTTTTTTGGTTTCGGATTTTTTGGCCTACTATCTTCAAGGTTTGCCAAGATTTATCAAGGAAAGCAAAGCGTGCCAACGAGCAGGTAAGATTTCAAAACGAGAGGAAATGCCTCAAAAAATTTCTTGGTTTTAAAATTTTTTTGATGTGTGGGGGAAGTTTTTTGGGTCCTTTCACTTTCCCTTTTTTTGGGGAAAAAGTAAAAAATCGTGGTTTTTGGGGGTTATGTACCCAAGTGGGGGGGAAGGCAAGCTCTCCCCAAAGATCCCCGGTTGTTGGAAATTTCCCAAAAAAAGCTTTTTTCTCTTTTTTGGGGCCCCCGGGGCAATTTGCGACGTGGAACTCTTTTTTGGGGGCAATTGATAAAGTGTGCCCAAAAAAATTTGGGGGGTTACCATTTTGTCCACGGCTTAACCCCCCAAACGAGTGGAAAAATCAGGTGTAAAAACCGGGAAAAATTTAAAGGTTTTTTGAAAAAACCGTGATCAATCCTCTAAGGTTTTGGGCCACCAAGTTGAGATGCGTTTGGGCAATAGGAGGGGGTTTTTTTAAAAGCCTATAGGAACCCCCCTATTTTTGGTATATTGAAAACATGTCATCTCCCCCGTAAGCCGGCATAGAGCCTATGGGCCCTTAAGCTATGAATTTTGGGGCTAGTCTTCAGGTAAAGGAAAAAAAGGGAGGTTCTAGAGTTGAGGAATGGGGAACCGAGCTTAAGAGCTCGAAGATTTAAAAGGAGCGTACCCAAAAAGCCCCCCGGTTTTACGCTTTAAGGGGGAAAAAAGGGGGGTTTAAAGAAGGGGATCAGTGCCCCCCTTTTAAAAATTTACGGTGTTTCTTCCCGGGGGAAATTAAGTCTCGTTGGGGGCCGTTTTAGGGGCTCAAAACCCTTTTCTATGGCGCGGGGAAAAAATTTTAAAAGGCCCCGGGGAAAAAGGGGCCCTTTTTAAAGGGGAAAAGGGGAAACTCTAAAAATTTATGTAGCGGGGGGGCGTTCATTGGTGTGGGGAGAAGGTAGTCTCGAGGCACCGAAAAAGGGGATGTCTAGCTCAAAGCGGGTTTAAACCGGGGAGCCTTCTGGGAGGAACCCGAGTTGGGGTTTTTTATTTTATTTTTTTTTTTTTATTTTTTTTTTTTGAAATCGAGTCTTGGTAGATCGTGCTCATCTTGGTGTTTTTGGGGGAATTTTCTTGTTCCCGTCGGGCAAATTGAAACCCCGGTCTTTAAAACAAAAATTTTGGATTTTAAAAAAAAAATTTTGGGGCTCGTAGCCGGGGAAAAAAAGGGGCCCCTTTTTTCCCCAAAAAATGCGCTTTGGGGCATTTTTTAAAGGCCCCGGGCCAAATTTAAATTTTAGTCCCCTGGAATTTTTTTTCCCCTCTTCAAAAAAAATGCGCCCCTTTTTGAAAAAAAGGCCCCGGGGGGCATTTTTTTTAAAATTCCGGCGCATTTTTTTTGGCACAAACACCAACCCCTTTTTCCCCTGCCTTTTCGGTCAACCCCCCCTTTTTTCCCTTTTTCTTCTTCATTCACCGAAGAAAAAGAGGGGCTTCAGTTTTCCAAATTTTTGGGCCCAAACCCCCCATTTTAGCCGATTTTCACCCCCCCAAATTTCCACCCAAAAAACGAGTTCCCCACTGTTTTCCCCCCCGCCTGAACGATTTTCCCCTGTTTTTGGGCAAGATTTGAGTGGGGCGAGCCAAAACCCCCTTTTTGGGGGATTTTCGGGGTTTTTGTTTTTCTTGAGGATTTACCCATCACTCATTTGAGGTAAGTTGTCTAGTTTCCCCAAAATTTATTGCATTTTTCCCCTTCCCGATTTTGATGAGATTTTGGATTTGGGGAAATTTTTGAGTATGAACCCTAATTTTGAAGTTTGTGATTTAGTAAAATTGAACTTGGTTTTTGAAATTTCCCCCTTAGTAAAGTTCCATTTTGAATCGGGGGGTTTTTTGGACTTCATTTGTTGGTAAATTGCAGGGATTTGGTTACTTTCCTATACGTTTTTCTGAAAATTTGGGGGGGTTTTTGGGATTGTAAAGGGATCTAATGATTAAAGATTTTTTGAAATGATTTTTAGAATGTGATTTGGCTTATAGAAATTGATTTGGTTTGGGATTTTTCCTTGAGGACTTTTTTTGGGAAAATTTTTTTTACTTCTTTGTGCATTTCCCCCGGGTTCTTTGTGTTTGATGCTCCATGTTGATATCGTGGTATTTGAAAAAACCCCGTTTTTAAGCATGAATAGTTCCCCAAGTTTGGGGGGGAAAACTTGTGCATATTGTTTTTTGGCTTGAATATTTGCAGTTGTTTTGTCTTCCCCCATCCCCCTTTAAACTTCAAGTTTTTTAAGTGGGGGGGGGGGCCCGGGGTCAACTGAGTTTTGTTGTAAGTTGAGTTGGGAAAAGGGGAAAGACGCGATGCAATACTTTTTGGGGGAAAAGGGGATTTTTCTTTGACCCCCACCACTAACACCCCCCCCGCTTAATGAGCGAGATTCCGATGGGGGGGAAAAGCTATGCCTAAAGCCATTTATTTTTGGGGGGGGGGGTTGGCGGCAGAGGGAAAAACCCCTTCCCCGGGTTTTCATTTCCAGCTTTGGGAGGAGCATTGGACGCGCTTTCAAAAGATTCCCCTTTTTTCCCCCCCATGTTGGACCCCTCATCGACTTTAAGGTTTAGAAGTTTTTCCGATTTTTAAACAGGTTAATTTACATTGCGACGGGGACGCCTACTCTTATTGCCCGGGTTAAAATCGCCCTCTTTTTCCACTTCAAGAGTTTTGGTCTATTTTCAGTTGGGACCTGGGATGAAAAATCCACTAAGCAGCATATTCGTTTTCGTTGGGGGGCGGGGGTTTACCGAGTGTAGATTTTTTGGACATCTTCTGGGGTTTTTTCCCCCTCAGAGCAATGTGGGATAGCGGGATTTAAAGGGGGTCCCCAGAGTACAGATTGGAATCCCTGCTAAAGGGTTTTTTTTAAAATTTGGATGAAGGGGGGGTTGCCCCCCATTTTGTCTACCAAATCCCCTCCTTTGGGGCCCCGGTGTGGAAGTTTTTGCTTTGGTGCCCGGGGGCAAAAAATTTTGTCACAGGAGGGGGGGGGGGGCCCATTTTTATAATGAAGAGCTGCAGTTATTCAGTTTATGAGCACGGGCCCAGGGACTCCATCCGGTTTTGTGATCGCTTTTTTTTTGGGGGAAACGATTTGGGGGAGGCCCCATTCACGCTCTCTTCCTGGTGGGTGTATGTTTCGGGGATCTGCATCAGCTGGATTAGTGATCGTGGCCAGCTGGGGTTTTTATAGAGGGTTTTCCCCCCGGGGGTTTTGGCACCACTATTGATCTACATGGTTTATTCCGGGGGGACCAAGATCCCCAGGAAGCTAGACATCCCCCTCGGTTATGGAGTTTGCCCCCCCCCCGGGCCCCCCGAGCCACCCACTGCCAGTGCCGACCCCCCCAGGGCCCCTTTTTTTGGCGTTTTCCCCCCAGCCCCTTTTAATTTTCAAAATCTGTTTGGGGGTTAGAGCAGTGGCGGGCCCCCATTCAACGAGGGAGGGCACCCAAGGGGGGGGAAGCATCGGACGGTTTTGGGGAGCTGGGGCGCGTGGGTGAATTTTGGTCGGGTCCCCTTTTTGGCAGCAGAGGTTTTCCCAATCAGGGGTGAGCACGTCCCCGGGAAAACAGGGAGATGCTGGAGAGGGCAGCCCGGGCTCGTATAATTGTACCAGGGCACCCGGGGGAGCAGAGGCTTAAAAGCAGCCCCCATCGCAGCCCCCCCCTTTTTTTTTAAAAAGGGTCGAAGGGGACTAGGGGACCCCCGCGAAAGGGGTGGGGGTCCCTCGATTTTTGGGTTTTTTTTTTTTCCACTTTCAGACTTGTTTTTCTTTCACTTGTGTCGGTTTTTTTAGGGGGTTTGTGTTTGAGTTTTGTTCAATTTTATGGGGGTAGTATTTAAAAACCCCTTTTTTTTGAAAGATTAATGGTTTGTTTCTTCTTTCCCCCGATCCTGGGGTTTTTTGTTCCATTTTGGGGGGCCCCGGGTTGGGGTCAAGACATGCGCTCTGGTTTTTTTCATTCATGCCCCCCTCTTGCACCTCATGGTCTGTTTCCCCCTTTTCCCTTTACCTTTTTTCCCTTTGTAGGCCCGGGGAAAAGCCTTTAATTTGGGGTGGGGGGTTTTTGTTTGCTGTTTTTCAAGTAATCGGTTTTGTTGTTTTGATCTTTAATTCCCTTTGGGGGAAAAATTTTCCCCAAATTCAAAACTTTTTAAAAATTTTATGTTTTTTATTGAATTGTGGGTGTTCGGTTCCCAAAAATTTGTGTAGAATTAATTTGCCCCCCCAAACTTCCCAAAAAAAAAAAAAAAAAGTTCCCCCATCTTTATAACTTATTTTTAAAAAAGGGAGGTTTTTCACCTCAACTCTTTCTTTTCCACCAAAAAAAAAAAAAAATTTTTTTTTCTTTAAAAAAAAAAAAAAGAAAAAAAAAAAAATAATTTTATTAAAAAATTTATTCACACCTCAACCCTCCATTTTTATTTCCCCAAAAATTAAAAAAAAATTTTTTTCTCCCCTACTCCCGATTGGTGGGGGGGGGGTTAAGGAAACGCGGAATCCAAAGGTTTCCGGTGCCCCCCCGGTAGTATCCCCACTTTCCCCCCATTGGGAAAAAAAAAAAAAAAAAAGGAAAAAAAAAAATGAAAAGAAAAAAAAAAATTTTCCCTTTAAATTTTTTTTTGTGTGTTCCCTTATCTAGCAATGTCTTTTTGGGCCCGGGTAAGTGAGGGAAAAAAGCGTTGTCTTGCCTTTTAAAAGCGGGGTTTTTCACTAGTTTTTTTAAAGTTTTTGTTCCTTTCACTTGGAAAATTTTTTTCCTAATTGTGTGGTTAGTTGGGTAATCCTTTGTTTGGTTTAAGACCGTATTTCATTTTCGAACCCAAAAAGGTTTTGGGTTTTTTCATTAAAATTTGGGGATTGTTGTGGAAAAAAATTTTGTTTGGGGACAAAAAAAATTTTAAATTTTTGGGGTGATTTGATGACTTTGATTTTTCCGCGTTTATACCCCCAAACTTTGAACAAATTTTCCCCTTTTTTGACTAAAAATTTTGTGATAACTTGAATGACTTTTATAAAAATATTTTTTACCCCCCGGGTTGGGGCCCCTCTTTTGGGAAATTTGATTTTGTTTTCGAGTTGTTTTTGTTGAGATTTCGGGGTTAACTTTGTGGATATTTTCTACGAGCCGGGGATTTCAAGGGGATCAATTGGAGTTAAAACGGGGGGGGGAATCATAAAAAGGGGAAAAAGGTCTTTCCCCAAGGGGCAAAAGTGCGCCAAAATCCTGAAAAGGCCCGGCCCCTTTTTTGGGTTTCCGGGGGGCGCACTTTTTTTTTTTAGTCTCCGGGAATTTTTCCACGGCACAAAAGTGCGCCGGCCCCTTTTTTTTAAAAGTCCCCCGGGGTTTTTTTTCCCCCAGGAGGATTTGGGAGAGTAAAACGGGGTTTTAAGGGGGACCGGGGAGATTTCATTTTCTTTCTGATTTCAAAAAAAACCAACACCCCGGGGGGAGGTTTTTAAAGTTTGAAGTGATTTTTAAAAGCAGGAAAAGGGGGTTTTGCTCAGGTTTTTCTGGGTTTCGGGGGGTTTTTGGGTTTACTGGGAGTAAGATGTCTTTCCCCCGGGTTTTTTCTCATTGTTTCTGTATTTCTTTGTAGTGATTTCGAGCTAAATTTTTATTTGTTCAATTAGATGAAACTTAGTGAGTTTTTTTTATGGGAGGGGGGGGTTTTTCTCCCCGTTAAGGGAAAAGGGGGTTTTATTCGGGCATTTTGATGATTTTTCCCTTTTAAAACCTAATTTGAAGCTCTAAGAACCCGGTTTTTTTCCATATGTTTTTTTTGGCTTCATCTTTGATTGGGGTTTGCCATGGAGTAGATCATTTAGAGTTTGGGGGGTGTTAGGGTTCCCGTGTCTTGACCAAAGGGGGGGTAAACTAATCTCTTTACATACTTTTTGGCATTTCATGTTTTTTGTGCGTTTGAGGTTTTTGGAGTTTTTTTTCCCTAGGAATTTTTGGGGTTTTATGGTTTAGTTTCTCTGCGTCCGACCATGGGTAGGTTTCCCCCGGAAGTGTCGAGGTTTAAAAAAAAAGGTCGATAAACTAAAAATTTTTGTTTTATCGTTTTAAAACGAGAGAGCGGATTCGAGTTGGACAAACCCCTTTTAGTCTATATTTTAATTCCAATTGTTTTCACTTGTTTGCTTTTTAAAATTTTGCATTCTTATTTACTATTTTATTTTTTAACCATTTCAAACCCAACACGAAAACCCGAATTTGTTTTTTTCCCCAAAATTTGGGAGTAATAGAAAAAGAAAGACCCCAGGGAAAAAAAATTCTTTGGAGAAACCCAATTGATTTAAAAAAATATTTTCATTAATTTGGATCAAAAGGGACCCCCCGTTTAATGGCTATAGGGGGTTTCCCAAAACCCCACTTCCGGGAGGTAAATTTTAAAAATACAACCAAGGGGTTTCAACGGGAATGAAAAAAAAGGGGAAAAGGCTGTAAGTTTTAACCCCAAAGAACGGGGAAGCTAAAGGGCAAAACCAGTGGATTTATCGTTTGTGGCTTTGGTTAGTAGCAAAAACTAGGTGCCCCCACCCTTTCCCCAAAACTGTGTATGTGTGGTCTGATAGGTCTCATGCAAATTTTTAACCCCATTCAGTAGACAGAAACCCCCTCAGAAAAAATTTAAAAAAGCAAGTTCTGCAATGGATAAAAAACCACATTTGGGTTTTTCTAGTCGATTGGGGTATTTTCAGAAAACAAGGCTACAAACTACAAGTGTATTTAAAAAATTTTTGTTTGCCCCGGAAATTTTAAGCTTTAAAAATTTTACAAGTTGGTTCTAAAAGTTTGGGGTTTTAAACGTCTAAGATCTTTTGGGGTTTTGAAAAAAACTTAACACAAAAATCAAGAAGGCCATTCAAAAAATTAGAGAGACGGGGAGGGAAAACACGAGGACTAAAAAAAACAATAAAGGGGGGAAAAAGTTCATGCAAGTTCTCTGCACCTACCCCACACTTAAAGGGGTTGGTCCTCAAGGCAATTCTGGGAGTTCAGAGGGGAAGTAGAAAAACCCCGGACCGGATGATTGGTGTAGGGGAAAGAGCCCGGGGCCCGAGCGGGGGATTACCCAACGAAGCAAAAAAGGGGAATTTTCCCCAAATGCCTACAAAAAAAAAACAAAAAAAAAAAAAAAGGGAAACCCGGGGCAAGTGTCCCCCCGGGGGCCCAAGAAAAAATTGGACGAAACCAAAAGAAAAAAAAAAGGGAAAACACCCGAAAAGGGGGAAAAAAACCCCATCATGCGGGGCCCGGGGAACGGGAGGGGGAAAGGGAGGTGTCGCCCAGCTGGCGGGGTTTCCCCCATGGGGCCCCCTATCGCCGTGGGCGGCGCTATGTGTGATTTAAAAGTCCCTCGGCCCCTTGAGTGGGTTGCGGTGATGCCCCACTTGCAGTCCCCCTTAAATCCCCCAACGTGCGGGGTGGTGTCGGGGCTTTGGGGAGGGGCCTGGTATGGATGGGATGTGGGGGCGGCGCTGTGAGCTACCCTGCTTGTGTGGGAGGGATATGTCTTGGAATTGGGGGCGGCGGGGTGTGCCCTCGCATTTTTTCCCCCGACTACCTAGGTGGGGGGAGGTCTGTGTAAGGGGGGCGAGGCGAGTTTAATCGTATCAACCTAATCTCCCCAAAAGTTAATCGGTGGTGGAATGTTCGGGCCATATTCTGGCTGAGGAAAGGAAGGATGAATGCCCCATGAAGTTCCCCCCCGGGTTGAAAAGGGGGGTCTTCTCCGGTCTTTGGGGGAAGATCGAGCGCACCCACGGGGTGTAGGGGTAGCTTTGGGGGGCTCAAAAAGCATAATCCTCCCTTAGGTATGGGGGATCTTATTGGACTATAAAAGCGACCTACCCCAAACCCCTATAAAAATTTAAAGAGCGGGTGAGAGAGGATTAAGGTTGTGCTCCCAAGACGATGCCAGGCACGGATGTGGTCCGAGCGCTTTTGGTACCTGTCATTATATTTTCCCCACCTAGGGATATCGTGTAAGCCGTGGGGGGTTTCGGTGAGCAAAAATCATCGTAGGGAGTGCTGTACACCCCCCAAGATAGAAGGTGCACCTTTGGCGCTGCTTCCCCTTGTGATCCAGACAAAGGGCCCGAATCCGGGGGGAAAAAGTCGGGAAAACCGGCATCGAGGGTGGTTGTTAGGAACCTGCGGTGTAGGGGTCACCCCAATTCCGGGGGTAGCCCTCGTTTTCGAAGGGGGCTCCTGGAAGAGGGGACGGTCCCCAAGTGCCATCTTCGGGAAAACACTCGAAGTAAAAACAGGGGGATGGGATGTGGTGGTATCCGCCGGGGGGAAAAGGGGGGTGGGGACCCAGAACGGCGGGGGGGACAGGGGCGGGCCTGAGCTTGAGGCGCCCAAGTCGCCCTTATTTGCTAAAGGGTGTTCCTAAGACCAGAATGAAACCAATAGTCAACAAAAACCCCTACCCCCCATTAGTAAAAAAAACCCATTTCCCCAAAAAATGGGGGAAAAAATAAGTGGGGTAAGGGGGGGAAACCCGGTTCAAGAAGTAAAATACAATTAGGAACACCCAGAATCGGATACACAACAGAGTTAAAAAAAATAAAACCCAAATTCAGAAAGAAAATTTAAGAAATGAACCAACGGGGGAAGACTATACAATTGGGGAAGACTTAAAAATGATTAAAATGGAAGCCGTATTAAAGAAAGAAAGTACGGAGAAAAAGATCAAAAAAAAGTTCATGTCAAACCAATTTCCAAAGTCAAAGAAAAGGTCAATCGTATGATAGCAAACATTTCAAAGATTTGGAAATTAGCACGGAACTCCCTAAGCTGTAGAACAGTTTTTAAAAGTTGCAAAATAGTTAAAACGAAACGTCACAGCAAATCGAGGCAAAGAAAAGTCAACCAAATCAACCCCCACGAAATTTGCAATCCTATGTCCAAGTTCGTATTGAAAAGTTTACAAATTACCCCTTAACCATATGTAAAAAAAGGGTTGGGGGGAAAAGTGAAAAATTTGAAAAAAAGGGTTTTTGGGGAATGGGCGTAGAGTCCATTTGGCGTTTAGGGGGGAAAAAACGGGGTTTGGGGGGGAGTTGGCGGCGGCGTTTGAAAAAGAAAAGGGGGGGGGGGGTTTTGGTTTTTTTGTTCGAAAAATGGATAAGGGAAGAGAGAGGTGGACCCATTTTTTTTTTAATGAAAATTTGGTGATTTTGCAAGGTATTTTTTGGGAAAAAAAAGGGGTTTTTTGCGAAAATGGGAGTTAAAAAGGCCGCCGAAAAAAAACTCCCCTTTTTTAACCAAAAAAAAAAAAAAGGAACCCGGGGTTTGAAAAATTCTAAATGTTTTTTCCCAAAATGGGGTTTAATTTTTTGGGGGGAAAATTTTAACTGTTTTGGGTAAAAATTTTCGAAATCAGCCAAATTCAAAAAAACAAGTTAAATCCCAAAAATGGAACGCCCCCAAACAACTTGCAAAGACCCAAGACAGCAGACTTACCAAAAATAATAAAAAAAACAAACTGAACTTTTTTGGTCCCAACCCCCTTAAAATCCAATTTGACAAAAATTAAAAACGACTTCAGCCGGGGTTCCCCCCCGAAACGCTTTTTATTTCGCCTTAATGGAGATCCGGTGGGGTTAGGAGACATCCCCCTTAGTTTTTAAAGCTCGCGGAGTTCTGAATAAGTTGGGCTTTCCCGGGAAGGTGAATCCTTTTTCCCCCCTTTGCATGTAAGGCTTGGACGTCCTCGGGAAGTGTCGAGAACTTGAAGGTCCAAATAGTTCTCTGGAGAGGTACCTTTTTGAGTGTTAGATGGAAGGAATAAAAGGTGGGGGGCTTTTCTTTTCTTTATCTTCGGTTGGATACCGGGGCGGTGATCGTCATATTTTCCCCTTGGAGATGCTTTCGGTTTCCCCCTATTGTTCCGAGCCGGTTTTCGGAACTAATTATGGTGCAGGGGTGGTGGAAGACGGGGAAATTT
This sequence comes from Linum lewisii, assembly GCA_034768395.1. Taxonomy (NCBI): domain Eukaryota; kingdom Viridiplantae; phylum Streptophyta; class Magnoliopsida; order Malpighiales; family Linaceae; genus Linum; species Linum lewisii. The sequence goes on along the minus strand of JAVBHU010000091.1, from coordinate 30,877 downwards.
TTTTGGCCCCAGACATTTGGGTCTTCATTCTTGTTTTTCCCCCCAGGCGCTCGATTTGTGCTCGGTGGTAGAAGAGGTTGCAGTTCCCCTTCTTTTCTCTTGGGGCTTCTAAACCAAGTTTTGCCTTCTTTTTAATAACCTGTTTAATATTGCAACAACAATCGAGCTAGAGACATGGAAGAAGCTTTTAGTAATGAAGTTGACGGAGTCAACTCCACAGTTTCAACAGCTAGGCAAGTGAGATTCTTCTTTTCCCTAGAGTCATATTTCTCCCATTTTAAGACGAAACGTTTTCGTTTTTTTACCGACCCTTAGAGTTAAAGAACCATTTGGAACGTTAAATTCATTCAGTGGTAGCCATGAAAGGTCGACCTATAGAATGGTAGAATCATTGTACTAGTATCCATAATCACATATGTAAGAACGTGAACGGACCCACATTTAGTAACAACGTCTTTAATCTCTCCTTAGGGGTTTTAAGTGATCTTTCAGCAAAGCAAGTTGCTACTAGGCGGTTCAATTTTATCCTAGGTTTAAAACTTTTAAAAAAGGGCTCTAGGCATGACATTAACAGACGCCCTAGATAACTAAACAACGTTCAATCTCAACATCATTGTGACCAGAGGCAAAGTAAAGGAAACCAGGATCAATAATTAGCTGGATTGGGAGGCAGGTTTTTATACGAATGTCAGGATATCCTTCCTTGTTCCCCTTCATGCAAGTCTCGTCCTTGATTTTGGCAGCAATGCTCTAGGAAAAGGGGCTTCACGAGTACGTGCAAGAGGAGGATCATCCTCCTTAGGCGCCGGTTCCTGTTCTTCTTTTCCTCCGGAGTTCAGCGATCTCACGAAAGACAGAACAAGCTCAGCAATTAAGGTTGGGAGTTTCGAGCGGTTACCATCTTGGCTTGCTCCTTTCTCGGATTTGGCTCTGTCTGGCTTGGAAGTTGGCCAAATGGTCGACCAGATGCTAGCATGCTCGAGATGTTGTTCAGCGTTTGCTCAATCCTTTGTCCAGATGCTATCTGTTCTTGGACTGAGAAGAGCTTGAGCCTTGAACTGACGTCATGATCACGAGTCTTGTGATGATCTGGCTGAGCTTCTTACCCAGGTCATGACATTGTTCTCTCTCTGATGCTGCGCCCTGGATAGGTATTATTAAGATATTGATTCTGGCGATTGCCAGGAGCAGTTCCATAATTACCTGGATTTGCGATGCGGCGGATGGTTAGGTTCTGATCCTGAGCTGGACCAGCCGGGTGGTTATTCTGGTTCTGGTTATGGTTGGCGCCGCATTGTAGGGAGGTCTGTCTTGATAGTTCCCTTGCTGTCTGAAGTTACGGTAGCCAGCATAACCATTCTGATTATTAACGAAGCCTTGTTGAATGAAATTTACCTCTTCGGCAGACCAGACTTCTGCCTTACCAAAATTCTGACAACGGCCTCCGTTATGTGCGCAAGCTCCACACCATTCGCAATCGGCAACGTAGACAGAAGCCGCCGGCGGCTTGATCGGTTGTGGTAGACTTCTTCAAATGTTTCTCTACCTGCTTTGATTGTAGCTTCGAGATCTAGCTTGCTCCTCGATCCTTCAGATTGTCGTTCCCAGTTCTTGACTTGGAAGCACAGTTTGCGAAGTGAAGAAGAGCAGCTTCAGGTGTTAGTGTAGTGCAATCCCCTTCAGCTAGAGAATTGACCCACTGGCAAATTCTTCTCGAAGTCCTCGAGAAAAGATTTACAGCTAACTGCCTTTCTCGAATCCATGATGAGGGAGGTGTAGAGAAATTCTTGGAATCGATTCCAAGTATCATACAAGCTTTCTCCTTCTTTCTGGGAGAATCTGGCGATGCTGTCCTTGATGGCGGTTGTTCTGGCCGGAGGGAAGTATTCTTCAACGAAGTCCTGAGCCAGAGTATCCCAATCAGTGTAATAGCCAAGTGGTTTGCCAGTAAGCCACCTCTTAGCAGGGCCTTTCAGAGAGAACGGGAAAGCTCTCAGACAAAGAGTGTTTTTGTCGAGGTTTCCGCTCTTGAAAGTGCTACAGAGATCAAGGAAATCTGCAAGATGAGTGCACGGATTGTCTAGGGGCCTGCCTTCAAACTGTAAATCCCTAGAGATCATAGTCAAGAATGGAATCTTGATCTCATAGTCAGGATCTCCTTCAATGCGCGGAACGGCAATGGCAGATCGAACGCTAGTCGCGCTCGGCTTGTTATAGTCTGCTAGACTCTTCTGTGCAGGTGGTGGCGGCGGCGGTTGATCGCCATTTGGTGGTGGTGGTGGTAATCTATCGTCCATGGCGGGAGAGATGGAGGAGGTGAGAGTGACTCGGTGTATGAAGCGGATGAAGATGACGGTACAGTTGAAGATGGAGATGAGGAACTCTCCTTCAGTTCCTCGATCTTGATCGAGTGTATGAATGGATTGGATCTGCCTTTCTTCAGAATCTGTGATCGTAGAGGTGGAGCAGAACTGCTGGTCTCTCTGCACTCTTAGCCTGTTCGGTTGAGAGCGAGTCCAAGGACGGTGAGGCATAACACCTGTAAACCTACAGATAACAAAGACAAACAAAACCAGTGTAAAATCGAAGTGGATGGAAAGGTAAAAGATGGAAAGTAGAAGAATATATTGCCAGTTCTTCTTTCGAACAATCAAAAGAAGTCCCCGGCAACGACGCCAATTTGATGAGACAGCTGCAGAAGCGGTTGATCAAATACTACAAAGCTAACAAGAGCTAAGCAGATCGTATTCCAGGGGTCTTCTAAGATTGACTACTTTAAAACTGGCAAAATACTCGAATACAAACAAGTTGTGCGTGGTGTGAGTTCCACGACTTCTAAATCTACGAAATGCGGATAAATTAAAAATTAAACTAAAGCAGATTGGGAATTAGGGTTTGAAAACAAGGATGACAGACGAATTTAGACTTTGAATCCCCCTTCGTTCTCCAGAGCATTGGCAATCAACAGATCAGCGGATTTCGATTCTCATTCAATCAATTACTAAGACACCACCATAACTCCTTACCCTTAGGTTTAAGACGGCGAACATTCTCTCTATCCGTTCTAATACCAAGATTAACTAGCCGCCCGGGTACGGTCGCCTCTCGCAACACCTTAATTAACTGGTGCAATTACTAATGATTAATGAGTTACTCTTGCAGTGGATTAACCCTAACCGGTTCTACGAAAGGCACGCTCCAATTATAAGGTTAATGTTCAATTCGATGTTCTAAAGTAAGGCGAGCGTTCGCTTCTATCCTTAGCTTAACCAGAATCTAATCTAGGTGATCAATCCAGACAAGAAACATGAACAATGAAGAACAAATCAAACATGAATGAGAAACTGATTGAATTTCGAATCTAATCACCGCCGATCCGTGACTGCTTTAAAGCCCTAGGTCACTTAGGGTTCATCTAGTCTAAGCTCTAACGAGTTTAGCTACTCATGATTATTACAAAAGAAACAAAGACAAAGAGAGAGTTCATCATCAGAGGAAGAACAGAAAGAATCTGAAAAACCTAATTTAGACGACTCTGACAGACTTCGATCTTCGGTAAATAACACTCCTAGCTCCGATTCGTCGAGATGGAAGGGATGGCGTCACGATCTCTCTCCGGCTCTTCGAACTCTAACTCTTCGCTCCAGAACTTGAGAGGATTCTCTGAATTCTGATCTCGAAAAGTTGTATTTTGCGAATTATGATCTATTTTTTCTTTTGGGCCGCCGGGTTAAGTATTTATACTTAACCCTAATCAGCCGGATTTCTTCTAATTTCGCCGAAAATGTGAATTATTTCGCCGAAAATATACTTGTGAATGGAAGTCCCGCCGGCTGATTCTCCTGTGATTTTCGTTTCGGTCCGAAAACCCAACGGTTTCGCCGAAAACTTCTTTGGCTGAGCATCAGTGAATTGTTCTTGCATTTTCGCCGAAAACCATAGGCCATTTTCGCCGAAAATGTAAGTGTGAACGGGCAGACTTTTGGTTTGACTTGATCGGCTCCTTGGATCGATTCCGGTTTGATTCCTCGAGGTTCCAACGCCTTAGACACGTCCTTGGTTACTTATTCGATGGCAAAAACCTGTGCTAACATAAAAACACTAGAAAACCATCAAATAGACCCGAACGGGCCAAGGTAACACAAATGGCACGAGATAGGGCAATCGATTGAATATTCGTTATTCTACCCTAAAAACCATGTCTTAAGCAAAGAAATGTCGCTTAAATGAGGCTGATAATCACGTCAAATCGAGTGTCATCAACGGCAAAAAACCTGTGCTACATAGAAACACTAGAAAACCATCAAATAGACCCGAAATGGGCCAAGGTAACACCAATGGCACGAGATAGAGCAATTGATTGAATATTAGCTATTCTACCCTAAAAACCATGTCTTAAGCAAGGAAATGTCGCTTAAATGAGGCTGATAATCACTCAAATCGAGTGTCATCAGTGGTGGTAGTCAATGTCAAAAAGTTAGGTGTTCCTCCTTGAGATGGAGCTGAGAGAGATCTTGGAGGATTTCCAGAACCAGTTCTGTTTGGACATTTTGCGTTAAGGGAAATCCAAAGAGTTCATGCAGAAGCAAGGTGAGAAGTTAGTGTTGGCTTACTACATCGAGTTCACCCACATCTCAAAGTGGTTTGATGAACAGGCCAACCAGGAGAGGAAGCTGATCCTTAAGCTCAAAGAGGATTGATGGGAAATTCAGGAGGGTGTCATGCATGATGACATGGGTAGTCTCCTGGAGGTCAAGGAAGCTTCTTTAGAAAGCGAGTGGTTGAAGCAGGGAAGTAAGGAGGACCGAAAAAGGAAGGCGACTGTCCCGCCTTCCTAGTCTGTTGGGCATGGCCACTCGGGTAAGCGTGCTCTTCTTACTCAGGTTTCAGGGGTGTTCAGTTAGCTCCGCAACGTGGTGTAGTAACCTGTTTCACTTGTGGCCAGCTTGGCCATAAGAGTACGACATGTAAGTTGAGGGTTGTAGGGGTTGCCTATCTTGGCACTTGTGGGAAGCCCCACTTCGGGCAGGGTCACTTGTTGAGGTAGAATCTGGTGGTATCCTTCGTGTTTAAGTAGAGGGGCCATAAGAGTTGGGAATGCCCAACTAGAGGGGAATCACCAGCTCAGTTTTCGATGCAGGGATCCATAGCTACATCTGGAATCGTGGAGGCAAGAGATGAACTGGTTATGGTTGTGGAGCTGCAAGTGCTAATAGAGGTATTGGAGCTAATATTATGCCTCTTGGAGCTAGAGGAGAGTAATGAAGGTTGCATGTTCTTACCAAGGGCGTGGAAGAGAATAAGAATGATGTGGTGATCGGTATGATCTCGTCTTTGATCTTTCCGTTTACGCTTTGTTTGATGCGGGTAGGGCTGGCAGTCGGCCCAGTTCGGTCAAAAACCGAACCGAATGTCGGTTGACCGAAACCGAAGTGTGGCCGAAAGTGAGACCGGCGACCGGACCAAAAATGCCGGTTTTTTAGCGAGTCGACCGGTTTCAGTTTATAACCGAACCGCGACCCGAAAAATCGAAGCGGATGCATTTGACCGAAATCCGAAAATAAGAACCGAACCGAAAACCGAATTGAAACCAATTTCTGGACCGAAAACCTGAATTTTGGACCAAAACCGAATTTTGCTAAAATTTTGGCAGCATACCCTACAATTTCGGCAATTTAGTTCTTCGCAATAATACCTGAAACGAAAACAAAAGACCCCATACCACAAATCCAACCATAATCAACCATCCATCATAAGTCTGAGTCATAACTCATCATAAGCATAATTCCAAAGTCATAACATAATTCAAACACCACACAAGTTCAACATTAACAACATAAACAAATTCAACATCCCAATTCGCAACATCTAAAAGCTAATCATCATCTGACGCGCCCGCCATACCAAACATTTCATTTTCAAGTGCATCGTCTTCATTGTAGTCATTGTCATCATCACTACCAGTAGCATTGTCATTGTCATTGTCAATGTCATTGCCATTCTTCTTGATGAATGATTGTATAACGGGTTGCACAAGAGGATCAGAACCAATTGATGATGGATTAGCATCAAACTTCAAAACCGTATCTTCGAAACCTAAACAAAACAAGACTTGTAATGAGTATAGATGCTATCAACTATCAAGTATCAATGTACACTACTTGTCTACTACTAGATATGGAAGATAAAGATTATAAATGGCAAAGTTTACCTTTCTCGAACTCTAGTAGTTCATGCTCATTTTCCTCCTCCTCGGGATCAAATATATCCGGAGATGTTGACCGCAACCAATCCTCAGCACAAATCAGAGCTTCCACAATAGCAGGAGTCAATGAGCTCCTGAAGTTGCTCAACACGCGTCCCCCAGTACTAAAAGCACTCTCAGAAGCTACAGATGAAATTGGGACGGCAAGTACATCCCTAGCCATCTCACTGAGAATAGGAAACCTGAGTGCAGATGCTTTCCAATATGCCAAAACATCAAACCGTTGCTTCTTATCTGAACTATCAACTTCTCGTGCTTCAGCTAGATACTTTACCAACTCTGCTCTAGGGTCATCACCAGTGTGATTATCATCGTCAAACGCAGCGAAGCAATCATCTTCACTCTCTTGGTCCTCCTCAAAGTCATCTTCGTCTCCACCATCTCCTCCATTAACACCGGTAGTCTGTGTTGATGAAGCTATAGATCCACTTTGACTATTGTTGACACGTTTCTCATACTCTGCCTTGTATAGGTCAAACAAAGCATGCAATTCACTTCTCACCATCTCTACCAATTCAGCACATTGTTTTGGAATAGGAGGTCGTGAATTACCCTTGGTGCGCTTATGTGCTGGTAGTTCAGACTAACTGACTTTACGCTTACCACTTCGCGTATTCACACCCACTTCCATTACTCTTTGATCTGAATTCCTGCAAATTCACATATATGTCAATGATCACAAACCCATGTACTACTTTCATTAATCATAATCACAAACATAATTGAACTTCACTTTAACAACTCATTATAATTTACATAATTCAACCCATGTACAGCAGCTGTCCAACTTATGATTAATTATAAGCACTCAATAGTTTGTGGTTCTTCCGCCTACATGTGTTCAGAAGTAAAGCAAGCAAAAGTCAATGAATCAACAGGGAAAACATGAAACTTAGAACAAACCATCACAAACTTAGAACAAGCAAAAGTAAAGCTAGTTGGCTTTATTTTTATATAATAGGATTGAAACAAAAGACAGATACAGATTTATCAATTGTAGAGCAACAAAATATATCATCCCCATTCAACAAGGACCTGCAACATTCCATTGTTTGGGTCATAAGTTGAATTCTCAAATAGATCCAAACCAAGCATATGTAGTCAGGGGACACAACTCAAGCACAGAACAAAAAGCCAGGCAGGCCACACATGCTTCTTCTCCAATAATATAAACTCACAGCCAAATGGTTCTGCTGCTACTTCGAGTAATTATATACTCAATTTCTTAAATCATATAATTAATTTATGAAAGAAGACTTACATTTCGTATGAGCTACTTCGAGTGTTCGAGTGAGCAGCGGGAAAGGATGAGATTCAAAACCTAAATATGAATTGAACAAGCAACCATTAAATTAATCAAGCAAGCTTCGAATGGTAAACAAACATCCATCGATTTTTCGATTCCATTCTCATCTAATACAAAACAATTACCACAAACAACAATGATTTACCTGTGTTCTGCTGCTGCCGATGCTGCTGTGTTCTGCTGCTGCTGCTCAGTGTTGCTGCTGCTGAGTGCTGCTGCTGTTGAGTGCTGCTGCTGATTGCTAAGTGCTCCTCAGGCCTAAACTAAGGAGGTGAAGAATGCCTGAAGCGAGGAAGACGGGAAAGATAGTAGATAGAAAGATTAAGGGTTAGGGACTTAGAGGCGATAGATAGATTGAATGGAGAAGAGAGTATCGATTGAGGGGTTACCTGACTCTGGTCTCTGTCTTCTCCCCAATACCGACGGTACGCCTGCTGCTAGCGTCGCCGGCGTCGCTCCTTTGATTCCTGCCGCCAATTTCACAGAGAGAAGGAGATGAGAGAGCAAGAGAGGGGAGCAGGTGCGGCTCGAAGCTTCGAAGCTTCCATTTCAGACGAGCGAGAGGTCAGAGAGGGGAGCGTGCTGAGTGAGGTCCGAATTAGGTCTGAATGCTTAGTTTCTGAATGAGTCGTGGTGGTGGTGAGAGAGCTGATTGAGTGAGAGAGAGTACACAAATTCGGTTTCTTTCTCGGTTTTCGGGTTATTATCGGTTTTGACCGAAAACCGGCCAAAACCGAAAATTCATAAATCATTCAACCGACGACCGGACCGAGTCGGTTTGTTTTCGGTTCGGTCACACCAATTTCGGTCCGGTTCTCGGTTTTAACCGAAAAACCGGCAACCGACTGCCAGCCCTAGATGCGGGCTCGTCCCACTCTTTTCCGTCTGAAAAGCATTTGAGTAGTTTGGGTGTAGTAGCTAGTATTTTGGTAACTAGTTGGGTTGTGAGGACTCCTCTGGACATCAGTTAAAGTAGATAGAGTGGTAAAAGGCTGTAAGATGGTAGTTGGGGGAGCAGAGCTACCAGCCAATCTGCTGGTGCTTCCGTTGAACGAATTTAATGCCATTCTTGGCATGGATTGGTTGGATAAGCATGGGGCATTGCTTGATTGACGGAAGAAGGAGGTTCTTCTTCGAGTTTAAAGTGTTGGGAAAGTGGTGTTCAAGGGTGTCCAAAAGAGAGAGTCGGCGCGTATGGAGATAATTTAAGCAATGCAAGCTTTCACTTTCATTTCAAGGTGGATGTGAGGCAATCTTGGTGCAAGTGATAGTTGGGCAGGGAGAGGAGTAGGATAAGGTATCAGTAGTTCGTGAATTTGTTGATGTGTTTGAGGAGTTGTCGGGAGCACCAATAGAACGCGAAGTGGAGTTCAATATCGAGCTGGTTCCTGGAACCGCTCTCAGCTCTATCCCACCCTACCGGTTGTAGGAGCTCTTGGATAAATGGTTCATCGGTCCAAGTGTTTCTGTATGGGGAGCACCAGTCCTGTTTGTGAAGAAGAAGGATGGGTTAATGAGGATGTGTATTAACTACCAACGGTTGAACAAAGCAACGATTAAGAATCGTTATCCTCTCCCAAGGATAGATTACCTCTTTGATCAATTGAAAGGGGCAGCGGTGTTCTCAAAAACTAATCTAAGGTCTGGGTATCATCAATTTAGGGTGGAATAAGGCTTGGTACCAATGACTGCTTTTAAGACCAGGTATGGACATTACGAGTTTCCAATAATGTCATTCAGTCTTACCAATGCTTCTGCTGCATTCATGGCTCTCATGAAAAAAATTCTATGAGTACTTGGACAAGTTCGTCATAGTATCCATTGATGTTATCCTCATCTACTCTAAGAGTGAGGAGGAGCATGAAGAACACCTGAGAATTGTCTTTCAGTAGTTGAGGGAGCAACAACTTTTTACGAAATTCTCTAAGTGTGCCTTCTGGTTGGAGAAAGTGTTGTTCTTGGGTCATGTGGTTTCTAAGAGAGGTTTAGAAGTTGACCTAAGAAGAATTGAGGTCGTAGTTAACTGGTCTCCACCCAAGGATATGTCGCAGTTAAGAAGCTTTTTGGGTTTGGCAGTTACTACCGAAGGTTTGTGGAAGGATTCTCCACCATAGATGCTCCCCTCACCAATTTTATAAGGAAGGATTCAAAATATATGTGGTATAAAGCTTGTCAAAAGAGCTTTGAGGAGTTAAAGAAGATGTTGACTTCTGCTCTGATGTTGACCTTTCCAGTTGAAGAAGGAGAGTATATTGTGTTTAGCGATGCTTAGTTGCTAGGGTTCGGTTGCGTATACTTATGAAAATGTGAAGGTATTCCTTATGCCTCTCGTAAGAGAGTGCATGAGGTGAACTATCCGACTCATGATCTGGAGTTAGCTGCAGTAGTGTTCGCCAATGGTCACCGTTGATGACAGCTCCAATAGATGCATGTAGGACTCATAATGAGTCATAGAATAAGATGGCTTTGGGTTGATGACAGCTCCAGTAGATGCATGTAGTTTAACTTGAAAAGTCATCTTTAGTTAAGAGGAAGAGAAGAGATTTAGAAGTATGAAAAGAGTGGCAACAACGTCTAGGTTAGAGCAGCTAGTTTGATACCATATTGGCTAGAAATAATAATATCTAGCCAGCTATTGATTTGAAGAACTACTAATTCAATAATTAGCCTATTAGTTATGCATCGCCTAACTTTAGCTTCATTAGTTCCTACAAGTTAGCTAATTAGAGAATTCTTGCATATAGATTTGTACCCAATCTCCTATATTAGGAGATGTATTATACCTAACTAGATTTCAAAAAAAATCAGAGCACAAATAGCTCTTTAATTCTCATATTCAATCCCAGACTTGGGGAGTGTTGAGAATATGGGTTATTCATTAAATTATGTCATATATTTTAATGATTATCTTATAGTAAATAATTGGTATAGAAAGATAATTACCGGATAAGTCTAGTATTATTGTAACCAGCATTGTAGCTCGAAGAGCATCAACAGCTACCTTTGGCAAGTCTCCTGGTTTCTCATCAATCCTGCCTGCATCATAAACCAACATCCAAGTAAGAGCTCGGATCACGTTTAATGCAAAAAAAAGACTCCATCATTCCTAAATTTCATAATATTTTCTAATAGTTATTCCATAACCAACAGCTCAGAAGTTGGGTACTGGTTGAATCCATGCTCAATTTTAGACTTATTCACACTGTGGTCGGAAAGATAATGAGACAGAAAAGGCAGTAACTTGGTAACTTGAAACACTACAGCATCACAATGCCTTGTGTAAATAATGTTACTTGCAGCTTTATTTCTCACCTCAGAAACATAGGGAAGCTAAAGATGAAGTAGATGGCATAAAACAAGCACCCAACTTTGTACATGGCTTCTCGGTCAACAAAGTCATAGTAAGGGAACTGTATGTGACCAAAAGAGAATGTTGTTAATACAAACCAACAACAATCTTTGACAAGTCAGGTTAGTAATATTCTTCAGAGTATAATCATCCACTGAGATCAGTTGCACTGATACACAGCTTAAAAAATAAATGTGCGACGAGGGAAAGTGAATTACAACCTTGGGAGATATAGAGACTTACATTGGCGATGGCTATTGTCTCCAAATATGCAATGAAATACGAAAGAGCTAAAATCCAAGATGCCTCGAATGCCTACTGAATCGGAATTGGCAAGTCAGCAGTGGCATGTAGTAGCCTGATAAGTGTTATGTTTGAGGTAACATGGTAGAACAAGAAGCAAACATGAGTCAGAAGAAAAGTGGTATGAGGAACCTGCAGGATACAACAACAAAAACAGTTAGCATGTAGAATATGATTATCCACACACTGGCCTACAGAAATAACAAATCACATAAAGTAACAGACCAAATACATGAAGAAACAGGCTCCCAAATTGTGGAAAAAACAAGACAGATCGTGTAGCAACTATGAATGAAGATCACTTACTTAAACCCAATAACATTCCTTAGAAGGCAAACTTCTATCAGCCTACAAAAGAAAACCCACAGAATAGCTCGACTGCTCAAGAACAATAAGTAGGGATGGTAGAGAAAAGAGAGAAAATTAGCAAATAGAAAGCAACAAGTGACCTTTCCAAAACCAATGCTGGTATCAAGAAAGCAGGAATCGCAGAAACTAAACCACAAGCCTGGCTACTACCACCATGCCTCCTTATGAAGACGTCTTGTCTTGTATACTGCAATATCAGCTCAACTCTTTGCAGCTACTACTGCGATTAGTATAATTCTCAACTCTTTATTTCCTCTATGGCCATCATTTCTTTCTGTTCCTGATTTGTAATTTGAATTGATTAGTGAAAGCTCTGGCCTCTGAGGTTTACACATGTAAAGTTCAAATGTTTAATGTCTTTGTTTCTTATGTTATACCTGCACAAGGTTTCACACACACAACATGGGGACGTGAGCATTTTGAATCAGAATCTGCTAGTTACGAAGATGGAATGCAAAAGTACATGATTGAGGAAGCTAGTCTTTAGATTCACCCGACTGCTCGTGTCTTGACTTGAATTGAATTTCCTTCCTTTGTCAATTTAGAAACATGGATGTCACCCACATTCAGTCTTCTAATATGTCCTTGTCTGCTGATTAAATGTTGTCATTTGATTCCAGTATAAATATGCGAATGAGTCAAACTCCAACTATAGTATGTATAAAGGACACCTCTTTTCACTCTTTTATTTTTCTTTTGTGAATCAAAATGCTTCATTTCTTTCTATTGATTACAAAATTATGTATGCATATGGCACCAAAACTTGTGGTAGTGTCAGACCCCATTATTTCGCCAACCTTATCACTTCTTTGCTCTGGGAAAATCTTGGGCCGAAGTAATTGATGTGACTTTAATTAATGCATTTTAAGCTTATGAATGACCTATAATATGCCCGTGTTTATTCGTGAAATGACATGACTTTTATGCGTTTTTTGAGATTTTTGTGCTAAGTGTCATTTTGTTGTCCGGTTGCCACTTTTGGAGCCAAAATTCGTGGGCTATTGGAGCTGCTTTGTGCATTTTCAGGTTCTGGCTTCAAAGTACGGATAACAAGGAGCGCATAGGAGCAAACGGGGAGGTCATTTGGAGGCCGGACGAGGGAGATGTGAGCCTTGCAAGATCGGGTCTTCTGCAGAGTGCAGGGGGTGCACGCCGTGCAGTGTGCACGCCGTTGCAGGGGTGCACGCCGTGCACTGTCCCCTGCACTATAAATACTCTTGATTTTGGCCATTTTGGGCAATTCTTTCATATCTCTTGAACCCCAAATACATTTCCACGAACCCTCAAACCCTAGAGCACGTTTTTGGAGCAATTTGAAGCTATTGGAGCTAGGATTGAGCCAACAAACCTTGGGAGAAGTGCCTACAGTGGAGAAGTGAAGTCATCTCAAGGATTCATCCATGGTGTTCTTGGTGACCATTCTTCCTTCTTCTCTCTTTACTCCTTGGCATGTGTGGCTGATTTTCTAGGGTTCATCTTGGATGGGTAGATTAGTTGTGCTATGAAAGAGAGATGATTGTATAGAACTTGCCATGATTGATCTTGGTTTTTGTATGAGGATGATTCCTAGACTTGTTCTTAATGCCATTTTATGCCATGTTTGCTTGATTTGGTCCATTCATTGTAATTTGATGCATGAGAGTCTTTTGGGTTGACATAGATTGTAGGTCTAGGGATTGAAGTGAGTGTGTTCTAAGAGATTAGATCATTCTTATTTCAACCATTTTCACTTGATTTCTCTTTGGGCATTTTATCGAACACTTGGTGTGCATGTGGAATTCATTCAATTGAGTTTGAAGGGCTTTTTGGGTGAATCTCTTAGTGTTAGGGCATTGATATAGAGAGGTGTTGTGCCTAGCCTTGTGGTCATAGAGTCTTAAGAGAGGGTCTTGTGTCTTGGCATTTCATCAAAACACTTAGAATGCATCCTATTTTCACTTAGTTTGAGAGCGAGAGCCTAAATTGAGTGGTATTGGGATAGGGATTAGGTGCTACGAGAGTGCATCGAGTCTAAAAAAGTGAAATGCATGGTCATCCGAATGCAAACTCGATCTTATTTGGCTTGTTTGTTCAATTAGTCATCTTGAGCATGATGAAACTACCCACCAAGGAGAACCTTCTTTGTCTTTGATTTGCACCGCTTTATTTGTCTTTCTTCCTTTTAGTCTCCTTAAGTTTTTAATATCTTTTCCAATCAAAACTCCTTTCAATTGAATAGACCGTCTACGAGGAATGTGAGTAGAGGCCATTGAGAGAACCCCGAGGAATACGACCTTGGTAAACCCGGTTGGTTTTATCAAGTTTTTGGCGCCGTTGCCGGGGACCTTTCTCAATCCTTTGAAAGCACTTAGTAGTGGACGATCTATTCACTTCCTTCCAATTAGTTTTTTGCTTCCTTTTATTGTTGTTTGGTTTTGTTATTCCACATTGTCGTTTACTCGGGTGTGTTTGTTGTGCTTGTTTGTAGGAGATTTTGGGTTAGTGCATGAGGCGTTCAGCCGTTCTTCAAGCACGAATCCAAGGACTAGAACAAGTGCTCAAGTCACCTACCACTTCCCCACCTCCTATAGTTGAAGAGAAGAAGTTGATCGCATCTCACACCACACTATGTCTCAACACGGGGATGACGATGACCAATCGGTTACATTCACACCACACTAAATGATGATGATCACTCACAACGGGTGCAAGACGTACCTTGGCGGATTATGCTCGCCTAACTCTTGAAGGGGCAGCCTCTAGCATTGTTCGAAGACGACCCGTCAATGCTAGGAACTTTGAGCTCAAGCCTAATATGAACCAAATGGTTCAAATGGAGTGGTTGTCAATGGCATTGATGGTGAATGTCCATCTAGGCATCTCAAGGACTTCTTGGAGATATGCGACACGGTTAAGAATGACCAAGTTCACCGGATTGCTACGACTCGACTCTTCCCCTTCTCACTAAGGTCGGGCCAAGTCTTGGTTGAGATACCAACTAGTAGAACATTCACCACATGGGAGGGCTAGCCGAAGCTTTCCTTGAAGAATTCTTTCCTCCCTATATGACGGATGCAATCCGAGACCGTATCAAACCACTTCATACAACACAAGGGAGAGCTCTTCCATGAGACTTGGAATAGGTTCCAAGGGGCCAATCTTCGGTCTTGCCCTCATCACAACCTTCGCCGAATGGAGCTTGGCGGACATCTTTGCTAGGTCCCTTGATTTTGAGAATACAAGGATGATCAACCAAGCCGCGGAGGTGACTTAAGGATGCTCACTCCCGAAGATGTCTAGAACTCTTCGCGGAGATGGCCAACAAGACAAGGAGTTGTCTCGACAACAACCTCCTAAGTCTAAGTATGGAAGTGACACGCACTATGACTTCGGTCCGTAAGTGTTGATGCACCAAAGGATTCATCCACCTATGGGAAGAAGCATAAGTTACCGGGGGCACCGAGATGAAGATGATCCCATGATTGCTCTCCTTATGTCCAAGATTGATGCATGGCTTAACAAGTAAGTAATCTTAGTATGCCTCCCTCTAAGCCATCTAAAGTGGGTAATCCACCGGTTTGCTTCAGTATTTTGTGTGAAGGTTGTGGAGGTCAAGGCCACGATGTTAGTGCTTGTCCTTCCACCATTCCTGAACTTGGCCAACGGCGACCTTGAGGAGGTAAGCTTCGCACAAGGTCAAGGTTTCATGGTAATTCTCAGCCCCAAGGTAACTATAAACCGACCTTGGTACAACAAGACTAACCAAGGTTACAAGGCCAAGGGAGATCAAGGTAGTGGTTATAGCAAGGGGCTACAACCAAGGAAATCAGGAGGTTATCAAGGTTATAGGGTTATCAAGGCAACCAATGGTCTCAAGGAAGTAACCTAAACCAAGGAGCCAAGGGACTCAAGGAGGACCCAAGGTCAAGGGCACACAAGGGGGAAATCAATGGAATCAAAGTGACATCCAAGTCAAGGTTTCAAGGTCCTTCCCACCGGGAATGTACAACCATAGAGGTGAAGGCACCACCCGGGTTCAACAAGCCTCCTCAAAAATAAGGAGGGTGGTTCTTCGATCTCTCAAGAAGACACCAATGCGGCAAGATCCAACTCATCAAGAATCAACAAGCTTCAATTGCCAATTTGGAGGGAAACCCAAATTTGGACATATTTTAGGCACTTCGGAGCGACCCCCGGGGACTTTACCTTCCAATTTCCGAGATCAATCCCAAAGGTCCGGAGCATTGCAAGGTAGTGACTTTGAGAAGTGGGGAAGACCCTTTTTCAAGATCAACCTCTACTCCAATTACTTAAAAGAGGGACAAGGGGCCTAATCTAATGGTTGATGATGATGATATTATGATTTCCCCCCTTCGGGTGAAGTTGAGGTTTTAAGTCGAACCTCCTAGGGTAATGGAGACACTAAGGTTGCAAAGGAACTAGTAGGCTACATCGAGTACACCACGGTCTCTCCTCCCGCACCGGTTGTATCTCCATCAAGCCCAGCCTCCATACCCATCTCGATTGAAGAAGGATGGGGCCCTTTAGAAGGTTTTCAAGAAGTTTGTGGAGCGGTTTTGCAAATTTCAATTCTCTTTCCGTTTCCCGAAGCAAAGACTATGATGCCCAATATGCTAAGTTCATGAAAGAACTTTTACACAACAAGAGAAAACTACCGGAAACTTTTCTAGTTTACCTTAATGAGGAAAGCTCCGCCGTTCTCTTTAAAAGTCCACCCAAAAAGTCAAGGGGTCGGGTCCCTTTTTATCCCTTGTGTTTTTGGTAATATTTCTCTTGCTAATGGTCTTGCGGGATCTAGGTTTCGGTATCAAAGTCATGCCTTATTGCATATTTTAGAAGTAGGGTTGTCTAATCTTCGTCCTACTCGTATGTACATTTTAACTTGCGGACAAGGGCGACCAAGAGTCCTAGGGGAAAAAATTGATGATGTGCTAGTCAAGAGTAGGCCCTTTTGTGTTCCCAGTTGACTTTGCGGTCATTGATACCGATGATGTTGATGTCTCATTGATATTTGGTGACATTCCTAGCTACTTCTGTTTCTTTGATTGATGTGCATGACGGGAAAATTGACATTGAGAGTAGGACAAGAGGTTGTCACATTTTGCTAGCCGATGGCATGAAGTTTGCTCACGCACAAGATGATTTAGTGTACTGGTGTGATACTATTGTTTTCGGTGTGTGTGTATATTTCTAACTTGTGTGTCGAAAATTTTTTTGGGGATGTTTGCTTTAGAACGGATGTGCAGGAACATTTAGGCACCCCGGATTTTAAAAGCTCAAGTCCCCCCCCCCTTTGGGATGAAGGGAGAGACAAGTTAGAGGGTGAGACGGTTTTTGTTGCTCTCCGAGGTGGAAAAGGGGGAAAAGGGGACTCCTATGAAAAACCCACCTACTTTGAGCTCAAAGCTCTTCCCGCACATTTGGAGTATGCTTTTCTCATGCAGATTTTTAAGCTACCGGTCATCATCAACTCTGAGCTTCTACCGGAGCAAAAGGACGTCTAGTGGAGCCCCTCAAAAAAGTACATGAGAGCTATTGCGTGGAGCATCTCGGATATTCGGGTATAGTCCACATTTTGCTCAAAACGGATCCTTATGGGGGAAAGATTTCAAGCCGGTTGTGCAACCACAAAAAAGGGGCTAAATCCAACATGAAGGAGGTTGTGAAGAAAGAATTTTTTAAAAGGCTTATGGATGCGGGGATTTTTTTCCCTATCTGGACAGCCCTTGGGTTAGCCCGTGCAAGTTGTCCCCAAGAAAGGAGGGATCACGTGGTAGCTAATGACAAGGTTTGGGGCTTATCCGCAGGACGATCCGGGTGGCGTGTTTGCAATAGATTATCGTCGACCCCAATGTGCATGGAAGGATCCTTCCCCTCAAACTTTCATGGATCAAATGTCGAGCGTCCTCCGGTCACGAGTACTATTGCTTTTTGGATGGTTTGTCCGGGTACTTCCAAATCCCGATCGCCTCGGGGAAAACGAGAAGCCCAACATTACATCCCCCTTCGGTATTTTTGTTATCGACGGGATCCCCTTGGGTTGTGCAACGCTCCGCTACCTTCCAAACGGTGTATGCTTCCCAATTTTCGATTGATTTCGTGGAAGATATCATGGAAGTGTTCAAGGAGACTTCTGGGTTTTTTAGGGATTCATTCGACCTATGCTTGAGGAACCTTGCGAAGGTCTTGCGTCGGTGTAAAGGGAGACCAATCTTGCACAAAGGGTTGGGAGAAGTGTCATTTCATGGTCCTGGGGGATTGTTCTTGGTCACAGATCTCTAAAAAGGGCTTTGAGGTTTGGGACAAGGCAAAGTTGGAGACCCATCTCTAAAAATTCCTCCACCTTCCGTGAAAGCGTGGAAGCTTCGGGGGCCCATGCCGGTTTTATAGGCGTTTTCATCAAAGATTTTCTCAAAAAATAACTACTCCTATGACTCGGTTCTTGAGAAGGATGGGAATTTCGTTGATGAAGAGTGTTTGCAAGCTTTTGAACTCCTCAAGGGTAAGCTCACGAATGCCCCTATCCCTCATTGCTCCGATTGGTCAAAGTCATTTGAGTTGATGTGTGATGCTAGCGATTACGCATTGGAGCGGTTCTAGGCAACGAATCGACAAGGGGGTTCCATCCAAATACACTATGCAAGTAAGACTCTCAATAAGGGCTCAAGGAACTACACAACTAGGGAAAAAAGGAAAGCTCTTGGCCATAGTGTTTGTTTTGATAAGTTTGGGTCTACTTGGTACTTTCTCAACTATTGTCTTCACGGACACCAAGCTTTGAGGTTTCCTTCTAAACTAAGGCCGATGCTAACCCAAAGGTTGATCCGATGGGTCCTTCTATTGCAAGAATTTGATATTGAGATTCGAGATAAGAAGGGTCGAGAAAGTAGCCGACCACTTGTCTCGCTTGGGAAAAAAAAGGGGGAAAATGGTACACAATGGTAATGAAGAGTCAAGACAATTTCCCGATGGCTATTTTTTCGCTATAAACAAACTTTGAGTTCAAGGAACCTTGGTTGGCGGATTTCGCTAACATTTGCTAGTGGAGACTTGAGGAGGGCCTCCCATCAAGCAAAGGAAGTTCTTTGGGATTTGGGAAGCATTACTATTGGGACGATCTTTTGTTTTTTGAGTTGGCTCGGATGGGTATGATTAGAAGATGTGTCACTTATGGAGAGTCTAAGGACTTTATGCAAAATTGCCACTCGGTCCCAGGGGGGGACATCATGGAGCAAAACGACGCGAAGGTACTTGAAATCCGGATTCTTTTGGCCTTCGATTTTTCCCGAGGGTTGTAAGACTTGTCAGTCTTGCGATGCGTTGTCAACGTTCAAAGGGAACATCTCCTCCCGTAATGAAATGCCCCCAAATTTTCTCGGGTTTGGGTAGAAATATTTGATATATGGTATTTATTTCATTTGGGGCCGTTTCCTACTTCTCATGGTAACAAGTACATATTAGTTGCCCGGTTTGATTAGTTGTCTAAAAGGGCGGAGGGACAAACTTTGCCCCACAATGATGCCCGAGTCGTAGGGAGTTTTTGTTAAGTTGTTCATCGTTTTGGTACCCTCGTGTATCATTAGTGATCGAGGGGGGCTCATTTTTTAAAGGGGAATTCGATAGAGTATGCCACCGGTTCGGCGTCACTATGGATGTCCACCTCGTATCACTCAAACTAGTGGCCAAGCCCAGGTGACCAATAGGGAACTTAAGAGAATCTTAGAGAAGACGGGTCGACCAATCACGGAAAGTTGGTCGGGAAAAAGCTTGATGGAGCTCATGGGCCTACCGACGGCCTACAAGACCCCTTAGGCATACTCCCTATAGGATGGTCTATGGCAAAGATGCATTTGCCGTAGAGCTCGAGCACCGAGCTTTTTGGGCATTGAAATTTCTAAACCTTTTATATGAGTTCGCAGGAGAAGAGCGTAAGTTTCTGGTACATGAGCTCGAGGAGTATGCCATATGCATATGAAATGCAAAGCTTTACAAGGGGGAGAGGGAAGGGCTCATTCATGTTTCCCCGGGTTTGAAGCTGGGCAAGTTTCAAAGTTGGTGATCAAGTTCTCCTATAAAACCCTCTCGGCTAAGCTCTTTCCCGGGGAAATTGAGGTCTCTTTGGGGTCGGCCCCCTTTACGGTAATCATGTTTTTTCCTTAGGGCCCCACCATCGAGGTAATCTTCCCCCAAACCGAACCTTTTAAGGTGAATGGCCATAGACCTTAAGCATTATGTTGTTAGTGATATATAGGTGGTGAGGTCTTATCTTTGGTCGTGCCTGAGTGTTCCTTGCTTCGTCGAGCTTAAGACGTTTAAACAAGCGTTTCTCGGGAGGCAACCCAAAGTGTTTTTCATGTTTTTTTCTTCTTGATTTGATTGCATGTTGTGTGTTTTTGTGGTATTCAAGGTCCTTGGTTGTTGTGGTGTCCTTTGTGGTCTCGTGGGGCTTTTGGGAAATTCTGAAGTTCGGGGTCCGTTTTGGTTGTTTTGGGCGTGTTTTTGGTCGTTTTTTCTTTCGAAGTGAAATTTGATTTGAGCTGAGGGGGTGACCCGTGCACCACTGCACGCCGTGCATGATGCACGCGTGCACCGGTGCACGGTTTTTGCACGGGCTGTCCAGGGCATCACAAAAATTTTTCAGCCGGGGGTGGTGCACGTGTGCACCCATGCACCGTTGCCCCCGCACGCCGTGCACCCTTGCACCCCGGGTTGCACTGATTTTCACCCTTATTTTTTTGGGTTTTGGTTAGTGGTTGGCTCGGTTATATTGATTTCCTGGTTTGAGTCATTGGCTCGGTTTGGTTTTGGTTCACCCAACCCCCCCCACCCTTATCCCTTTCCTCGACCCCCTCACCCCGACCCTCTCACTCTCTCTTCACCGCCGCCAACTCACCCCCCCAGCAACCGACCGACCACAGCCGCCGCCGCCGCCGCCCCCCGACTGCCCCCCCGCCGCCCAGCCGCCAGCCATCTCCCCTCACCCGCCCGACACACCAGACCCCCCGGGAGCTTCCATTGCCCTGCCAGCGGCCGACCCCTGCCCCAGCCGCCCCGCCCCTCCTGCCGCTGCTTTCCCCAATCACCCGCCCGCCAGCCCCAAATCCAACCGGCCAACGCGCCGCCAGCCCTTCTCTTGGGCCGCCCCGCCCGCCGGCTTCTAAACCCCACCCGCCACTGCCCACCCTTTTCGTTGATTTCGACAGGTTTAGCTCGTGGCTTGGTTGAATGCTTGTTGATTCCTTGTTTAATTGGGTGAGGTTTGTTTGGGATGGGCAGATTTGGTAGGGGGTTTTGTTGATTTGCTTGGCATTATGGTTTGGGTTTGCTTGCTAATGGGGGTTTTGCTCCATTTTGTTGCTTGGACATTAGTGGTTTGAGTGTTGCTTTTGGGACTTAATGGTGGCATTTGGGTGATATGTTGGTAGGCTTGGCATGTGATTTTATGATTTTTTGGTGTTGTTGTTTTGTTTAGTGGAAGTGTGTGTTCATGTTGCAGGTGTTGATTTTTGGAGTGTTTGAGCTTTTGGAGTTCTGTGGGGTTGATCATATTGGCTTTTGTTATGCCTTTTGTCTTGCTAGTTTCAGTATGGGGGCTATGGTTTGATTTTGCAAGTTTGAATTCAGGGGAATTCCATTCTTTGTGTGAGGAGGGGTGTGGTTAAACACCACCGTTAATTTATTTTTGTACATTCCTCCTTGCATTGTGTGGACTTCGGCTTATATGTTTTTGATTCGTGTTTCTATCCATTATCATGCCTTTGCTTAGCTGTGGATTTCAATGATTGATTTTGCTAGCTAGGTTGTTGCACTTGAAACGTGATGATCTTGAATCGTGCTCGATATGTTTCTCAATGTTTTGATCATGTGTTATGATTCGACGCCCTCGATTAGAATTTGTGTCAGGGTGTGCCTTCTTGGGTTTAATCTTTGTTTGCATTCTTTTGCAGGATGCCTCCCAAGGTAAACAGCTTCTCATCTCCGCCCCCAAGCGATCCAAGGGGCCAGCTTCCAAGGAAGTGGAAGGGACAGACTGGGGGTTCTTTGCTCCTCCACCACGGTCCCTCGCCCCTTCCAGTCCTCGTGGGGTCGACCCCCTGATTCGTGGTTCAGAGGATCTTCGACTTCGACCCCAGGGGGTCGGGCTTACAGTCGTTAAACAGGTTATGGCGAGATGGCCCCTGGCAGGCAGGGTAGATTTTTATTTTGGGGGTTGCAGAGGGGACGTGATGGATGGTTGGATGTTTGAAAACTTTTGTGATGGAGCCGGTGTTTGGCCGCTCTTGGAGGTGAACGGGGGAGGCCCTATGAGTGGCCTTTCGAAGGAATTTTTGAGCACTCTCCACGTGGAGGTCACGAGACCACGTAGTGGGTTTGTGTGCACTTTAGGCTCGGCGGGGGGATGGGCGGGCCGGGGTGTGTCCATTGACGAGGGTTTTGGGTACCGTCTTGGGTTCTAGAGTGGGCGGAGGTTCAAAGTGGCGAGCTATCTGGGTTGGCTCTTTATATCTTCTCTTACGGGGGACGCCAGGTGGTGCATTCTTCAAGGAAAAATTTACCGAGGGCTAGGGGGTTTTTCAGCTCGCTCAGCCAAGGTCACAGAAATGAACGGCCTATGCTGAAGTCCTTCATCACTTCTTCCGGCACTCCATCACCCCCAGGGAAGTTCATCCTCCTCTCCAGGTGTAGTCTCAGTCGAGATTTGTTTCTCTTGTATTGTTTGGAGAGGGATCAAGCTGCCCTCTAGGGGATTTTTGTGCTAGGAGCCCTCCTTCAGATCCAAGCTAATGACACTGCTGGTTTCTGCTGGGGGGGGGGATTTGTGACCAGTTGTGCGGGGTATGATGTTGATGTTTTTGGTCCTGCTCCAGCATTTGTCGACCTCGACCAGTTCTCTTGCGGTTTTGCCTACTACCTAGATAACAGCCCTTTTCTGGTTCCGATTTTTTCGGTTTCTCAATGATGACATGATGGGAGGATGAGGAGATTGACCCTACTAAAATCCTGAGCTTATTCGGGAAGGTGCTCACACCGTGGGTGAGGTTTGGGTTGGGGGAAGGGGGAGGGGGACAGTCCCGGGGGGGGAACAGGATTTTAACAGGAGAGTCAGGACTCGAGGGACAACGTAGGGACTTTGAGAGTCAAAAGTTCTATGGACAGCAACTTGCTGGGTTGCATGGGTTCAGCATTTTCAGGGTACCAGTTTATTTCAGATTCACATTCTCATTTATTTGGCAGCGCATCAGTCCTACACTCCCGGGAGAGTTTTCACTCTGAGTCGGCCCCTCAGATTTGACTCTTCCCCGCCTCCCCTTCGACGGCTACCACCCTTTGGGTCACAGTGGCCTGGGACCACGACCCACCCACTAAAGCTGCAGGATCACCCCACCACTTCTCGGGATTTTGGTTTTTTCCCTTCTTTTATTTCTGTTTTGACTGCGTTTGTTGTGTTTTGACTTCTTATTGTCTCTTTTCATTTCGGCTTGAACTTGTCGTGTTTTTTTTTTTTCCCCCCCCCCCCCCCGGCACTCATCCTTACTCTCATCTTGTAAATTTTGGGGTTGTGTTTGAGCGGTGTCCCCCCCCTTTTGTTTTATACAGGTCCCCTGATTCAGCCTCCCCCTGGCGGTTACTTCCCCGGGATCCCACCCCGGCTTCTTTCTTCACCGCGCGGTATATTGTTCCACTTTCCTCCCTCTCTTGACATTGAGGAAAATGTCATTTTGTCGTAGGGGAGTTTGAGTTTTTTTGTTTTTTCGGTAAAGTCAAAGCTATGATTGTTGTTGCATGATTTAAATTGAATGTCGTTTCCCCTTATTGAAAAATCTTGGGTTTTTTGACTTTAGTGTTTAATTGTTTTAAACCTTTTAAAATTTTTTTTTAAAAATTTTTCCCCACTTAGAACCAAACCCCACATTTGCATAATAAAAAATGGTGGGGGCCAAACTGAGATCTTATCATTTTTGTATGTTGGTTGTTGGTTGGTCGTGTTTTTACCCCACTCGATAACCCGGGGTCTGGATGTAAGGCAATCAAATTTTTTCCCCCTTTCCATTTTTTTCATTTCTTTTTGATCTTTCGTGATTGTGGTTAAAAACTAGGGGGAATCCAATTCGAAATTTGTAGGAAGTTTTAAAAGGGGCTAAGGATAAGGGAAATTTTGTAAAAAAAAAAAAAAAATTTTCCAAAAGAAAAGCTAGCAAGCTGGGGGACTAAGTGAAGTGTCGGGTTGAGCATAAAACAAAAGGGAAAGGCTTGAGCTACAGGTTCAAAACCCCCAATGAAGTGTTAATCAGCCTTTGCAGTAAAAAAAAAAAAAAGGGGAAAAGAAAAAAAGAAAAGAGTTCTCAACTGTAGCCCCTTTTCCTAGCCCTTGTAAAGTGCGGGGTTAAAAAGGGATGAAGTCAGTCGTAGACATTCAGATCACGTCTGTTCTTTCAAGTCCTTTTTTATTAGAGTTTTTGGGTTGGGGTCGGTTTTGTGGTCCCAAAAAACCACTATTGAAGGTGCAGAAATTGGTTAGGGTTTTAGACTTTGTTGGTTGATGTTCTTGCTGGTAGGTTTAGTTTGTTCGTGGAAAATTAAGCTAAATTGTGATTGCTTAACTCATGGGCCGAAATTTTTTTTGTAACTTGAATGTTTTCTGATTATTTGCTTGAGGACAAGCAAACTTGTCGTAGGGGGGAAAATTTATGTGACTTTTTAAATTAAGCATTTTAATTATGAATGACCTATGATATGCCCTGTTTTTCTGAATTTTCATGACTTTTTTTGGTTTATTTGAGATTTGTGCTAAGTGTCATTTTGGGTTTTCCGGTTCCATTTGGAGCCAAATTTTTGGGTATTTTGGGTGCTTTTGCATTTTCAGGTTCGGCTTCAAAGTACGGATAACAAGGAGCGATAGGGCAAACGGGAGGGGTTTGGAGGCCGGAGAGGGAGATGTACCTTGCAAATCGGGTCTTCTGCAGAGTGCAGGGGGTGCACCCCGGGGATTGCAGCCGGAGGGGTGCACGCCTGCACTTCCCCCCCACTATAAAAAATCTTGATTTTGGCCTTTTGGGCAATTCTTTCATATCTCTTAACCCCAAAACATTTCCCCCAACCCCCCAAAACCCTAGGCACGTTTTTTTGGAGCAATTTTAAGCTATTGGAGCTAGGATTGAAAACCAACAAACCTTGGGGAAGGCCACAAGTGGAGAAAAGAAGATCACCAAGGGGTTTTCCCCGGGTTTTGGTGACCCCTTTCCTTCTTTCTCTTACTCCCTTGGCCTGTGTGGCTGATTTTGGGGACTTGGATGGGGGGATTTTTTTGTGTATGATAGAGAGATGATTGTATAGAACTTGCCTGATTTTTCTTGGTTGTATGAGGAGATCCAGACTGTTTTAATGCCATTTTAGCCATGTTTGCTTGATTTGGGGCCCTTCTTTTTAAATTTTAGCATGGGGGGTGCTTTTGGTTGCATAGATTGTAGGTCTAGGGATTAAGTGAGTGTGTTTAAGAGATTAGATCACTTATTTCAAAAACCTTTTCACTTTTTTTTCTCTTGGGCTTTTATCGAACCTTGGTGTGCATGTGGAATTTATTCAATTATTTTTTAAAAGGGTTTTTGGGTGAATCTCTTAGTGTTAGGGCATTGATAGAGGTGTTTGCCTACCCCTTTGGTTAGAGTTTAAAGAGGGGGTTGTTCTTTGGCATTTCATCAAACACTTAGAATGCATCCTATTTTTTCTTAGTTTGAGACGAGAGCCAAATGAGGGTATTGGGATAGGGAATTTTTGGGTTACGAGGGGGCTTGGTCTAAAAAAGTGAAAGCATGGTCAACCAAGCAAACTCGATCTTAATTTTTGGTTGTTTGTTAATTGTATTTGAGTGATGAAATCCCCCCAAGAGAACCTCTTTGTCTTTGATTTGCACCGCTTTATTTTTTTTTTTCCCTTTTTAGTCTCCTTTAAGTTTTTAATATCTTTTCCAAATCAAAACCCTTTTTAATTTGAAAGACCGTCTAAGAGGAATGGAGGGGCCATTGAAAAAACCCCGAGGAATACGTTGGGGTAAACCGCACCCCCCCTGCCCGCCCCAAACCCCCATCACCCACCCCCCGCCCCCCCATCTGCCCCCCCCCTTTCCAACCCGCCAGCGGCTCTTAATCTCACCCCCCCCGGGGCTTCCTCCTCCCCACCCCATCCGACCGCCCCAGCCGCCACTTTCCCCGCCGCCGACTCCCTTTGGGACCCGACCGCCCGCCCGCACCACCAGCCCTACCCGCCATCAACTGCCCCCCCGGGGGCTTCCTCCTGTCCAGCCGCCCCCCCTTTTGCCCCAGCAATTCCCCGCCGCCGTTTTTCCAATCCCATCCGCCAGAAAACTGCCCCCGCCAGCTTCCCCTTTAAACCCCCGCCGACTGCCAGCCGCCCCCCCTGCCGCCCCGGCCTTTTCTTTCATCCCAGCCGCCATGCCCCCTTTTGGGGTTGATTTCAACCCCGGGTTTTTTCATTGTTAAGTTGGCTGGCATGTTTTTTGTTTCGCACTTTGATTTAGCTTCGGGGGTTGGGTTTTTAATGCTGATTTATTCCTTGTTTAATTGGGGGAGGTTTGTTTGTGATTGGGCAGATTTGGGGGGGGGGTTTTTTGATTTGTTGTGCTTAGGGGTTTTTTTTCTTGCTAATGGGGTGCTCCCATTTTTTTGTTTGGACATTGTGGTGTGAGTGTTGCTTGATGGATTTAAATTTGGGGGCAGTTGGGGTATTTTGGGGAGGTTTGGGGATGTGACTTGAGACTTTTGGGTTTTTGTGTTTTTTTTAGGGGGAATTTTGTGTTCATGTGCAGGTGTTTGAGTGTTGGTGTTTCTAGGGGTTTTGTGGGGTTGTCATATGGCTTTTGCTTGCCTTTTTTTGCTCTGTTTCAGTATGGTCTATGGTTTGTTTGCAAGTTTTTAATTCGGGACTGAATTCCATTCTTTTTTTTTTTTAGGGGGGTGTGGTTAACAACTCGTTAATTTTTTTTTTGACTTCCTCCTTTATTGTGTGGACTTCGGCTTTTGTTTTTTCGGTTTCTGATCATGATGCATGCCTTTTGCTTAGCTGTGGATTTCAAAAATTTGATTTTTCTACATAGGTTTTTGCACTTGAACGTATGATCTTAATCGTGCTGAATTGTGCTCAAGTTTTGATCATGTTTATGATTCGACGCCTCGATAGAATTTTTTGGGTGTGCCCCCTTTGTTGAATCTTGTTTGCATTTTTGGGATGCTCCCAGGGAAAACAGTTCTTTTTCCTCCGCCCCCCAAAGGTCCAAGGACCAGCTTCCAAAAGCGGGGAAAGGGCAGACGGGGAGTCTTCTGCTCCTCCACCCGGTCACTTCGCCGGTTACTCCTCGTGGCGTGACCCTCCCCATTCAGTGGTTCAAGGTTTCGACTTGACCCAGGGGGGGGGGTTTCAGTCGTTATCAGGTTTTGGCGAGATGGCCCGTGGCGAGGGAGGGAATTTTATTTTGAGGGGGGCAGAGTCGTGATGGTGGTTGGATGCTTTTAAGACTTTTGTGATGGAGCGTGTTTGGCCGCTCTTGGAGGGCGACGAGAGGGGGTATAGTGGGCCCACGAAGGAATTCTTGAGCACTCTCACGTGGAGTGTCACGAGACACTATGAGGTTTTTGCGCTTTTTAGGCTCGGCGGGATGGCCGTGTGTGCTCCATTGACGAGTTTGGGTACCGTCTTGGGGTTTTATATGGGCGGAGGTTCAAGTGGCGAGTCTCTGGGTTGGCCTCATATCTTCTCTTACGGGGGACGCCATGTGCATTCTTCAAGGAAATTCACCGAGGGCTGGGGTTATTCACTCGCTCAGCCCAAGGCACAGAAGGAATCGGCCTTTCTGAAGCTCCTTCCACTTCTTCGGGACTCCATCACCCACAGGAAGTATCCTCCTTCAGGTGTAGTCTCAGTAGAGATTTGTTTCTCTTTATTGTTTTGGGGAGGGGCATCAACTGCATCTAGGGGATTTAGTGTTTGGACCCTCCTTAGATCCCAACTAATGACATGCTGGTGTTCTGCTGGGGGGGGATTTGTGACCAGGTTGGTGCGGGGTATATGCCGATGCTTTTGGTCCTCTCCAGCATTTTCGAGCCCGACCAGTTCTCTGCGGATTGTCCTACCCACACTCAGATCACAGACCTTTTTTCCGCTTGTCGGATCTCGATGATGACAGTGATGGGAGGATGAGGGGATGACCCTACACACTTCATAGCTTATCTGGGGATGGGTCGCCTCACCACCGTAGTGGAGGATATGCGTGCGGACAGAGGAGAGACAGTGCGCGATACAATCTTAACAGGGGAGTTCAAAGGGGACCCGAGGGGAGAGCAGCGTTCATGGACAGCACTTGCTAGGTGCATGAGGTTCACATTTCAGGGTATCCACTTACCAATTGGGATTCTCAGTACTGGCAGCAGCATCAGCCCTACTACTCCGGGAGAGTTTCCCACTCTGACCCGGCCCCCCAGCACGGGCAGTCTTTCCCCCCGCCTCCCCGTTTGACGGCTACCATCCTGGTCACAGTGGCCTGGGCACCCACGCCCACCACCCATAAGAGCGCAGGATCATCCACTTTCAGGTTTTTGGATTTTTCCTTTCTTTTTTTCTTTTTATGACTGCAGTTTTGTTGTGTTTGACTTCTTATTGTCTCTTTTCATTTTGGCATTGAACTTGTCTGTTGTTGGATCACCATCTTCCGTACTCCATCTTGTCAACTAGGGGTTGTGTTTGAGCGGTTGCCCCCCCTTGTTTTTTACGTACCCCTGATTCGGGCCCTCGCCCTGAGCAGGTTTTTGACCCGGGACCCCATCTCGGTTTCTTCTTTCACCGCGGGGTATTTCTTCCCCCTTTACCCTCTCTCTTCTTGATTTTTTAGGACAATGCTCATGTTAGCGTAGGGGATTTTGGGGTTTGGGGTGATTATTTGTCGGTAGAAGTCTAAAGCTATGATCTGATTTTTGCAGATCTTAATTGAATGTCGAACCCTCTATTGTAGAATCGTTGGTTCTTACTTTTAGTGTTTAATTGACTTCAAGCTTCACAATGATGTTTAGATTTTTCCCACTTAAACCTATAACCAGCATGTTAGCACAAATATAATGAGTCGGGGCCCAGAACTGAGATTTTATCACTCTTTATTTTGGTTGATTGGTTGATAGTTTTTTTTATACCACTCGATCCCCCGGTCTAGGATGATAAAGGAAATCAAATTTTCTTCCCCTTTCCCATGTTTTTCATTCTCTTTTTGATCTTTCGTGATTGTGGCTTGAGATAGACGGAATCCAATTCGAAACTTGTAGGAAGTTGTTAAGGGGCAAGGATCAAGTGGCTAATTGTGAAAAAAAAAAATGCTAAAAAGAAAAGCTAGGCAAGGGGCACCTAAGTGAAGGTCGGGTTGAGCACTAAGAAAAAGGGCAAAGCTGTGAGCTAGGCAGGTTCAAAAAACTAAGTGAATTTTAAATCGGCACTAGTATGCGTAAGAAAAAAAAAAAAAAAAGAAAAAAAAAGAAAGAAAAGGTTCCAAAGTAGCCCTTGATCCTAGCCCGAGTTGTAAAATGCGGGTCTAGAAACGGGTAAGTGAGTCGATACCACATCACACTCACATCCCTGTTCCGATTTCAAACTTTTGTTAGAGTTGGTGTTGTCTGGTCGGGTTTTTCTGTTCCCCCAAACAACCACTACTTGAAGTGTGCAGAAATTGTGAGGTTTAGACTTTTTGGTTGATGTTCTTGCATGTGTAGGTTTAGTTTTTTTCGTGGAACAGTTTTAACTAAATTTTGTTGCTTGAATCTCAATGGACCGACTTGTCATTTTTTGAAATTGAATGTTTTTATTTCCCATTTCTTGAGGACAAGCAAAGCTTTGTAGGGGAATTTTATGTGCTTTAATTAATGCATTTTAAGCTTTTGAATGACCTATGATATGCCCTTTTATTCGTGAAATGACATACTTTATGGTTTTTTTTGAATTTTGTGCAAGTGTCATTTTGTTTCCGGTTGCCACTTTTTGGGGCCAAAATTTGTGGGTATTGGGTTTTTTTGGATTTTCGGTTTGGCTTCAAAGTACGGGTAACAAAGCGCTAGGGGAAACGGGAGGTCATTTGGAGGCCGGAAGGGGGATTGAGCCCTTTCAAAATCGGGGCTTCTGCGAGGCAGGGGGTGACGCCGTGCAATGTGCACGCCGTGAGGGGGCACGCCGGATTTTACTATGCACCCGTGCCCGTCCCCTGATATAAAACTTTGTTTTTTGGCCCTTTGGGCAATTCTTTCAACTCTTGAACCCCAAAACCCTTTCCCGAACCCTCAAACCCCTAGAACACGTTTTTGGAGCAATTTGAAGCTATTTTGGGGCTGGATTTTAAGCCAACAAACCCTTGGGAGAAGTGCCTACAAATGGAGAAGTGAAGATCATCTCAAGGTTCATCCATGGTGTTTTTGGTGACCTTCTTCCTTCTTTCTCTTTACCCCTGGCCCTGTGTGGCTGATTTTCTAGGGTTCATTTGGATGGGGTTAAATTGTTGGCTATAAGAAGATATTGTATAGAATTTCCATGATTGTTTGGTTTATGAGGGTGATTCCTAGACTTGTTCTTAAAGCCATTTTATGCCTGTTTTCTTATTTGGCCATTCATTGTAATTTGATGCATGGATGCTTGGGTTGCTAGATTGTAGGGCGGGATTTAAGGAGTGGTTCTAAAAGATTAATATCTTATTTCAACCCTTTTTACTTTATTTCTCTCTTGGGCATTTTATCGAAATTGGTGGCTGGGAATTTCATTCAATTAGTTTGGAAAGGGCTTTTTGGGGGAAACTCTTTGTTTGGGCATTGATAGAGAGGTTGTGCCTACCTTTTGGTCATAGAGTCTTAAAAGAGGGTCTTGTGTTTGGCATTTCACAAACACTTAGAATGCATCTTTTTCACTTTTTGAGGGGCGGGCCTAATTGATGGTATTGGGATAGGGATTAGGTGCTACGAGATGCATCGAGTCTAAAAAGTGAAAAGCAGGGCATCCGAATGCAAACTCGACTTAATTGGCTTGTTTTTTCAATTAGTCATTTAGCATGATAAACTACCCCCAAGAGAACCCTTTGTCTTTGATTTGCACCCTTTATTTGTCTTTTTCCTTTTAGTTCTTTTAATTTTTAATACTTTTCAAATCAAAACTCCTTTCAAATGAATAGACCCTTACGGGAATTGAGTAAGGCCATTTAGGAACCCCCAGGAAAACGACCTTGGTAAACCCGTTTTATCAAGTTTTTGGG
>JAVBHU010000090.1:0-43897 GCA_034768395.1 Linum lewisii | reverse complement strand
TTTTCCTATTTAGTTTAGAACCTTTTTTTTTTTTTTTTTTAAAGCTATAATTAAAAATTAAAATTGTATTTTGTCAAAGAAGGCATAGAGAATCCCTAAGATTTTTATCAAAAATATATCCATTTCACGCCCATTTTAAACCTCTTGAAATAAAGTTTTTAATTTGGGAACCCCATTTTGTCTTTTCCCAATGTACCTTAGATGTAAAAATGCTAAGCCAAGGCCCGTTTGGAAAAAAAATTTGTTTAAATTAATTCAACCCTTTTCTGAGGGCCCACCCATTATACGGGTGGCCTAACCGGTTCCTTTTAATAAACCCATTCCAAAGTACCAAGTTTCTAAAAAAAGGGTTGCCATTGTTTTTGAAAATTCACAAAACCCCAAAGGGGGATTTGGGACACCCTTCCCCATGGCTTAGGAAAACTGGGGGGAGACTGGACCCTAGGGGGTGCCCAAGCCCTCAATTTTGTTAATTACCGCTTCCGTTACGGGCCCGGAACACCCTTTTCTCGGGTTGAGGGAAAAGTCTCACCCCGCTTTTATAAACGGTTTCTTTGTCCAAAATTCCCACAAGTGAAGGTCCCAAGTCCTTTTAAAACTCCGGGGTTTCTTTCCTTGTCCCCGGTTCGGTTAAACAACCGACGGGGTTTGCCTTTGGGGCCGGGATTCCCTTAACCAATTTTTGCCAATATTTAGAATCTTTGGTCTTCTTAAAGCAGAATTCTTAATGGTTTTGAGTATGTTACTGAGGACTTTAGAGAATTGGGAAACTAACTTTTGTCCTTGGACTTTGGTTTCCAACTCCTGGAATTCACTTAATTGGGGTTTTTCCCTTTCCCTTTACAGCCTAGCATGTTCTTTGCTCTTTCCTCTTGGATTTATTAGGTTTTATTTAAATCACCTTTTTTATGGACCCATTCCTAACCGGACCTAAGTTCTTTGTTGGGGGTATACAACCAGCGGGTCCAAGTACTCTGGTCTAATCTAAGGTCGACTCGTTGTTCCTGATCACTCAACTTATAGTATTATGATCATCTTCCCATGGCTATAGCGATTCATATCTCAATGACTTTATCCTAGTGCGACCTCAATAGACATCAAGTTTGATTAAAAGGTGGATCTAACCCTCCTTAATTTAAATTTGGGCCCAAAAAAACTACTCTCCTTGTTGATGGAGGAAAAGTCAATCTACCCCTTTTAAACTAAAAGGATTTAACTAATGATACCGAAGCCCAAATGGTGCAAGGTCAAGTCCATGGAAATAAGAGAATTTTCTTTCCATGCATCCTGTTGCTTCTAGAATCAACCGGAAAAGGAGTTATGACATTTTGAAGGGACAACAAGATATCTACACGAATTCAATTCCTATTTGTTTAGAACTCTTTTTGTTTCTTCCTTTTTAATTTAGCTATGAATTCTTAATTGTATTAGTAGAGTGTCATAGAAGGAATAGAGAATCCCTAATGATTAATTAATCAATAAAATATGATCCATTGTACCCATTGTTTCACAACCCCCCTTTTATTAAAGATTATTATTTCAGAACTTTTGTCTTTCTTCCTACTAGCTTTAGCATGTAAATGCTTAGCTCTTAGGCCTTGGTTTATCATTGTTCAAGTTAATCAACCTTTTTTCATGAACCATTCTACTCGGGACACTAAGGGTTCTTTGTTATATATAACCAGCGGTCCAAGTACTCCGTGTCTAATCTAAGTCGACTCGTTGTTCCTGATCACTCAACTTATAGTTTTAAAGATCATCTGCCCATGGTATAGAGATTCATATCCGAATGAGTAAATCCTAGTGGACTCAACAACATCAAGTTCGATTAAAAGGTGGATCTAAGCCTCCTTAAGTTACTTGGCCTAAAGAAACAAGCTCTCCTTGTTGATGGAGGAAAAGTCAATCTACCCCTTTTACTAAACCGGAATAACTAATTATCCCAAAAGGCCAAAAAGTGAAAGGTCAAGTCCATTGGAAAGCTAACGAGACGTTCTTTCCATGCATACCTTGTTCGCTTCTAGACTCAACCGAAAAGGGAGTTATGACATTTTAAGTGACAACAAGATATCTACACGGATTTCGAATCCTATTTATTTTAGAACTCTTATTTTGTTTCTTCCTTTTTAAATTAGCTAAATTTTAAATTGTATTAGTTAGTGTCAAAGAAGGACATGAGAAACCCTTAAGTTTAATCTAATATAATTTTTGTCCATTTATCATTGTTTCACAACTCCCTTGATTAAAAATTATTATTTCAAACTTTGTCTTTCTTCCCTGGGTTTAGCATTAAATGTTTAGCCTTGGTTTTGGTTTTAATTGTTAAAGTTAATCAACCTTCTTTTTGGCACCTTCTCTCTGGAAACAAAGGCTTTGTTATAAAAACCCAAAGGCCAAGCTCTGGCTAATCAAAAGGTCGACTCTTTTTCTTATCATCAAATTGTATTAGTATTTTCCCAGGGCTATAGCGATTCATATCCAAGACGTGATCCTAGGCACTAAAGACATCAGTTTGTTTAAAAAGGTGGATCTAAGCCTCCTTAAGTTATTTGGGGCCCCCAAAGAAACTATCCCTTTTGATGGGGAAATCAATCTCCCCCTTTTATAAAAGAAACAATTATACCAAAGCCCAAAAGGGTGCAAGTCAAGCCCATGGAAAAAACAGAATTTTTCCCAGCATCCCTTTTCCCTTTCTAAAATCCCCCAGAAAAGGAGTTTTGACATTTTAAAAGGGGAAAAAAGATATCTACAGGGAATTTTGATTCATTTTTTAAATCTTAGTTTGTTTTTCCTTTTTTAAAATTGCTATAATTTAATTTATTGTAGTGTGCAAAGAAGGAAATGAGAATCCCAAAATTAATTTTATTAATATATGAAAGTATCATTTTTTCACAACTCCCTTATTAAAGATTTTTTTTTTCAGAATTTTTTCTTTCTTCCTAGTTTAGCATGAAAGCTTAAACACCCCCCCAAAACCGACCCGGGTTCCCCCGGGGTCAAACCCAGTTGGTGCACTTGAGAAAAAAAATTTAAAAAAAAGGAGTAAAAGCAGGGAAAATGAAACAACTTAAAAAAAGTAAAAGCAACAAAGGGCCTTCATTACAAAAACCAAACCGAAACAAATCCAAAAACAAAACAAACTCCCAACCAAGTGTAACTGAAATCTAAAAAAAAAAAATGGCCCCACAAAGTTTCAAATTTTCCTTCAAACTCCAACCTGAAACCCCTCCCGAACTCAACCGAACCCTGAAAAAGAGAAACGGGGGGGGGGATCGTTTCCCAATGAAACTAGTAAAACCACTGGGTTTAAACATGCCCGAACTAGCCTAAAAGAGCGATTCCAAATTCCCACAAAACCCCACAAGGAACCAAACATCCCATACCATTTTTTTAAAATTCCCTAAAACGCACTCTAGGCGAAACATGGGTTTGCAGTTCTCAGTTCAACATTCTAATCCCCATAGCATCAAAAACAAAGAGCAAAATTAGCGGTTTTTCAAATTCTCCAAAACCTATAGTTCAACAAAGAAACGCAATGCAAAGTTCAAGACGAAGCATCCAAGTAAACTCGTCATCTCAATCGTCACACAACAACATACAAATCGTCTTACACAAATCCAAAATTTAAACCCAAAATCTACAAGTGATTAATGGGGCACTTCCCATAAAAAGTTCACAGTCCTAACACCCCACCCCTAAACAATTACATCAACCACATTTCGCCAACGAACCATTCAATTCAAGATCAACCCACATGCCCAAAACCAACAAAAGGCACCCCCGCCACATTTAATGCACACACAACAAAATGAAGCACAGCATTTTATTTCACCGACACCCAAACACGCTACACCCCTCACAAACCCAAACACCTACCTAACACAACCCACTCATTGACTATGTGATTAAATTTTGGGGCCCAAAAGGGAGTTGTTCCCCCCTACCCCCCGGGCCCTTTAAAACCATCCAGACGCATCCAAAAAGGATCCTTCCCGAAGGAGTATACCACCAGACGCACCCAAAAAGGACCTTCAAAAGGAAAAATCCCCAAAACCTTGGAAACCCCACCAAGGGACACCCCGGAAAGGGACCAATCACAACCGTATTTCGGGGGGGAAACGGGCCCCCCCTTTCAACTTTAAAATTCCTTTTAATCGCCACAACTTTCTCTCAAAAAAACCACAACCCCACCATCCCAAAAAGTTCCATTCAACCAAATCCTTTTCACAATTGATTCCCACTTCCCAATCCCTGTCAATCCTAAAAAAAATTACAACCCCAAGACATCAAAAAACCACAACACAACCCACACTATTCCACAACACAATTTCAGTTCTAGTTCCAGCCCAATTCATGTTCAATTCGCTAAATTTAGAAAAACCCCACACCCACAATAAGATACAATCATAGAAATTAACGCACCAAACCCCCTCCCACTCCTTTTTAATAAAAAACCCACGCAATCTTATACCCCAAATCCCCCCTCCAATAACAGCACAATATCTAGCCAATCACAATCATTATTCTTTTTTACTCTCAGGGGTTCAGAAAAGACCAAATTTCCAAGTCTAATAACTCCGCACCCCATTTCTAGCCCCTAGTTCAACTATACACCACAAAATAAACCATAAATCACCCGCACCCAAACCACAAAACAGAAAACAACACAAGCTTCAATTTTCCCCATTTAACTCCTTTTAAAGCATTAAGATTAAACACATAATATCAGCACAATTTCTCAACACGCCTGAAAAGTAAAATTCCCTCTATTCTTCTACCAAATTCCCAACCCCATAAGACTCCCCCTTTTCTCGGAAACCAAAAGAACACATCAACACCATCACAACAAACGTCAATTTCACTCAAATCAATCCAAAACCCCAAAATTCAACTAGTTCATGCAATCACCCCCCAATTTCCATTACTCAACCCTTCACCAATTCCCTTAACCAATTAAATAAGCAAAACGTCCGTTAAAATATCCACTTCCACTAAATTTTCCTTACCAATTCTATTGCCAAAATTATAAGTCATAAGTCTCCCCTTTTTAAACACTTAAAATCCATCTTCACACCAACTCGATTCTACCTAAAAGGCCGTCCTAATTAACATCAACACCTAGCATCACTCAATCCCAACATACATGAACCAACCAACCCAACTCATTCAAAATCCCACATCAAATCCCCACACATCGCAAAAATTTCCGCCCCCCCACGGCACAAACGTTTTAAGGGTAAACGGTAGTCACGGCCCCCCCCCACCGCAAGACGGGGGAACCCATGTCAGAGTCTAGAGTTCCCCTTTTGTAGTCCTTCATTGGATGACCACCTTGGTGGAGCCACCCACCTGTTCAAAATTTAAAAGGGCGACCCCACATTGGCAGGCCCCACCCTCCGCAACCCAGACAAAAAAAGATAATATCAAAATTTCTCAGTTCAAGCCCGTCCCTCCTTTCTTTACTATTTTGATAAATTCAACCTGTTAAAAAATTTCCCCAATAAAAAAACCAAACAGCCATAATCATAAACCCCAACCCACAATTAAAAATACCAAAAACCCCCAAAAAAAAGATATTTCACAGAAAAATCAATTGCAGAACATTTTTCCCCTTTTATCTTTTTCAATTTCAGAAAGGCCCTACTTTTTCAAGTCGAATTGAAACTCCTACACCGACAAGATACCTATCGTAGCAAAACCTCCCCTGCAAAAAGACGAGGCTCTAAAACTTTTCTAAAACCCCCGAACGCCAAGCTCTCAGACCCCAAAAACGTAGCTACCTCCCTTCACCGACGCCTTATAAAATATCCAAACTTTGGGTGCGATTTTTCCCTCTCTCAAAACGAACTCATAGCAAAAAACGGATCCCCAAATCGGTTTCCTACAACTCTAAAATCGGGGTTTTTGAAGTTTGGAGATTTCGGGTGAGACACAAAAAACGTAGCTTTCCTTTCCACGGAAGCCCCTGCTCCGCCCCAGCCAAACCCGATAGCGATCTCTTCCTCTCGCCTCCCGAACGTGTGCAAGAAACGGATCCATCGGAGTTAAAAAACCCCCGGGAAATCAAGGTTGCCCCCAAATGGGTTTTTGGCTCTTCAAAAGGGGTTTGGGGAAAGAGGGGGGAAATGAAAAAGGTGAAGAACCCCTAACCCCCCTTTTTAGCATTTAAAGCATGACACATGGCCCAGTTTCTAAATGCACCCCAAAATTTTTTAACTCGACCCAACTAAAATTCGAACGTCCCCACTCGAGCTCCCAAACCGTTTTTGGTTGGGCGAGGATGTTTCAAGTCTCCACAACTTCAAAAAAATTTCGTCCCCCAATCAAAACCCCCCCCGCTCTAGCAACGAAACCCCCAATTTTACAAACCCCGCAACCAAAGGGGGCAAACAAGGGAAAAACTCAAGGAACAAGATACTACCCGCTAAAACCTCCGAGTGAATTCACATTCTCAAACACCCACAACCTAGCTAAAACTACAAAACCCACTCTTCCAACCAAACCCCCAGCTACTCCCTTCCACTCCCAAATATCCGACACCCCTTCATCAGGAGGACAAAAAGTTTCAGTTGACCATTTTCAGAAAACACATTTCATTTCAAAACACTTTCCTTTTAAATTCACAAACACTTTCCTTTTAAAACTTCCCCCCCATTTCAAAAAAAGTTTGAAATCCCCGGAAAAACGGTCCCGTGCCTGTTCACCCTTTCCCTTTTGGGTTAAATTACTCCCCAAAGAAGAGCAATCACCAAAAAAGCGCAAAACCCGGCTCTGAACACTTTAACACCCAAACCCAAACGACCGGGTTTCACCCCTGGTCGAACCATTTGAGTGTACTTGAGAACACATTTAAATAAAGGAGTAAAAACCCGCGGAAATGAAACAACTCTAAAAAAGGTCAAAACAACCAAGGCCTTCATTTCATAAAACCCAAAAACCGAAACCAAATCTCAAAACGATTACAAAACTCCCCAAACCAAAAGTGTCAACAAAACTAAATTAAAACAAGGTCACTCCCGATGCTTTCTAATTTTATTCACACCCAACCCGCAACCCTCCAACTCAACCCAACCCTGAAAAAGAAAACTGGGGGGGGGGGGGTCAGCTTTCCAATGAAACGAGTGAACCCCCGGGTTTAAACTATGCCCGAACCCGCCAGAAGAGCGATTCCCAAACCCGCACACACAACCAATGGAACCAGACAAACCCTACCATTTTTTAAATTTCCCCCAAAAAATGCACATTAGGCCTCCCCATAGGTGCTTCTCAGTTCAACACCAATCCACATAGAAACAATATCAAAGAGCACATTCAGACGGTTTTTAAATTTCCCTAATAAGTTCAAAAAATAGAAACGCAAGAAAAATCAATGATCGAACTCCCAAGTCAACTCGTCATTTCCCTCGTCAACAACAATCATAACATGCTTCCAAAAAAAAAAAATTTACATTCCCTTCAAGGGGTTAAAGGGATTTCCCCAATTTAAAAGTTCACACCATAACACCTCCTACACCAAAACTTCACTCAATCCAAGTCGCAAACGAAAAACCCTTCAATTCACAGATCAAACCAAATAACCCAACACAACACAAGCACCCCGTCCATTTAATGCACACACACAAACATGAATCGCCATGCTCTTATTTCCGACCTCACAAACAGCATACACCACCTCACTAACCAAGCATCCTCCACAAAAAATACCACACAAACATTGTCTATGTGAGTTAAATTGGGCCTAAGGAGTTGTTCCCCCCCTCCCCGCCCCGGGCCCTTTACATCATCAGACGCACCTAAAGGAACCTTTCCCCCAGGATCCCCCCGACGACCAAAAAGGGCCTTTTCCCCGAAGGAGAAATCACCAACCTTGGCAACCCGCCAAGGGTTTCCCCCCTGAATCGGCCAATCCAACCAGTATTTTGGGTGGGGGTACTTGGCCCCCATTTTCCATTTAAATTCCCAAATTCCCCCACAACATATACTTAAGCAACCACAACAATCCACTCCCCAAAACGTTCCATTCAAAACCCCAAACCATTTACAAATTTGATTCCCCTTCCCAATTCCCCTGTACAACTCCACTACACAAAATTTCACACCCAATGCCCATCACAAAACCCCAACACAAATCCCACATCTATTCCACAACACAATTTTAGTTCTAGTTCCCCCCTGCACCAATTCTAGTTCCAATTCCAGATTAAAATTGTCTAACCCAATCCACAATAAAGCCCAAAATGAAATTTATCGCATCCAACCCCCCCATCTCCATTTCTAATCAAATACATCGCTTCCCTTTTTTTCCCAATCCCCACATCACAATGATCGCACAATCATAACCCAACACAATACAGTTTTTCGTTTTACTTAGGGTTCATGCAAGACCTAATTTTTTTCCAAGTTATTAAACTCCGCACTCCCCTTTTAGCCCCCATCAACTAACACTCACACAAGTCAACCATACAATCAACCATCACCCAACACCCCATAACAGTAAAAATCACGACAGCTTCAATTTTCCCTTCAACTCTCCAAATTTAAACATTACTAGATTAAATACCTAATCTAACAGTTCACAAGTTTCTTAACACGATTCCCGCCACAAACCACAAACGCACCCCACTTTCTCCTTTACCATCCCCATTTAAAACTCCAAATTACACGGTAACCAAAAGACACTTCAAACACCCTCCACCAAAAATCAATTTATCAAAAAAAACACACAAAAAAAAATTCAAATAGTTCATGCAATCACACCCCCCAATTCCCCTTACTCAATTCCGTTTTCCCCCAAATTTCCCTTAAACCCAAAAAAATAGTCAATTCCACGACCGAATTCAATTATCCCCTCCCCGTACAAATTTTCCCCTTTCCCAATTTTATTAGCCAATTATAAGTCAAAACTACCACCTTAACACTTAAAATCCATCTTTAACACAAAATCGATTTACCAAAAAAGGAGTCGCATAATTAACAACAACACCTGCACATCCAAACCCAAAATACATAAACCAAAACAATCCAACCATTCAGTAATCCCACTCAACTAAACCCCACATCGCAAGACTTCAACGCCCCCCACGGCACAAACAGTTTAAGGGTTAAAAGGCTAGCCACCGGCCACCCCCACCCGAAGTACAGGGGAAACCATGCTGAGTCGAAGTTACCCCCTGTACGTCCTCTTGGGTACCACACATTGGGGAGCATCCACCTGTTCATCAATTAAGGGCGACCCCATTTGGAGGGCCCCCCCGCAAACCCCAGATGACAAAAGCAAAAATACACAATTTCATGTTCCAGACCCCTCCCTCCTTCACCTTTTAGTTCGACAATTCATATCCATGTTAATAATTTTCCAATAAAAACCTTCAAAACAGCCCCCCAAACATAACCCAAACCCCAATTAAAAATTCAACAATCATCAAAACAGCATTTTCAAGAACAATAATTGAGAACAATTTTCCCCTTTTAACCCCTTTCAATTTCATGCAAGGGCCCCACATTTTTCTAAGTCTGAATTTTAACCCCCCACCGCAAAACTATTTACGCTAAACCCCACCTGACAAGAAGACGAGGCTCTAAAACCTTTAGAAACCCGACAGCCAAGTCTCAGACACCAAAAACGTAGCTATCCCTCTTCACGCAGCACTTTCCCGAAATACCCGAACCTGGGTGCGAATTTCCTCTCATCACAACGAAAAATCATGCAAGAAAAAGGGTCGCCAAACGGTTTTACAACTCTCAGAATCGAGGTTTTAAGTTTTGGGATTTCTGGCGAGACACAAAAAACGAGCTCTTCCTTCTTCCCCGGGGCACAGCCTGCCCGACCCCCCAGAAAACCCCGACTACGATCTCTTCCTCTGCCTCCCCGAACGGTTTTTAGCAAGAAACGGATGTAATGGGGCTTACAATCCCAAACAAGGGTTTACCCAAAGGGTTTTTGGTTCTTCAAAAAGGGTGGGAAAAATGGAGGAAAAGGAAAAAAGGGAAAGAACTCCCCAACTCCCCTTTTTAGCACTTAAGCATGCACATGGGCCCCCGTGTCATCAAAGCACCCCCAAAAATTTTTAAAATGACCAACCAAATTGAACTTTTAGTTTGTTTTTTCCCTTTTTAATTTAGCTATGAACCCTTAATTTTTTAAAGGTAGAAAGGTCATAGAAGGACAAGAGAATCCCCTAAGTTTAAAAAAAATTTATATATATATGATCCATTGAAACCCCATTGTTTCACAACCCCCCTTTTATTAAAGATTATTATTTCAGAACTTTACAGACATCAAGTTCTGATTAAAGGTGGATCTAAGCCTCCTTAAGTTACTTGGGCCCCAAAGAAAACTAGCTCTCCTTGTTGATGGAGAAAATCAATCTACCCGTTTTACTAAAAGGACATAACTAATGATACCGAAGCCCAAATGGTGCAAGGTCAAGTCCATTGGAAAGCTAACGAGACGTTCTTTCCATGCATACCTTGTTCGCTTCTAGACTCAACGGAAAAGGGAGTTATGACATTTTGAAGTGACAACAAGATATCTACACGGATTTCGATTCCTATTTAGTTTAGAACTCTTAGTTTGTTTCTTCCTTTTTAATTTAGCTATGAATTCTTAATTGTATTAGTAGTAGTGTCATAGAAGGACATAGAGAATCCCTAAGATTAATCTAATTATATATATATGATCCATTGTACTCATTGTTTCACAACCTCCCTTGATTAAAGATTATTATTTCAGAACTTTTGTCTTTCTTCCTACTAGCTTTAGCATGTAAATGCTTAGCTCTTAGGCCTTGGTTTATCATTGTTCAAGTTAATCACCCTTTCTTCGTGGCACCATTCTACTCTGGACACTAAGGGTTCTTTGTTATATACAACCAGCGGGTCCAAGTACTCTCGTCTAATCTAAGGTCGACTCGTTGTTCCTGATCACTCAACTTATAGTATTATGATCATCTGCCCATGGCTATAGACGATTCATATCCGAATGACGTGATCCTAGTGCGACCTGAACAGACATCAAGTTCTGATTAAAAGGTGGATCTAAGCCTCCTTAAGTTACTTGGGCCCCAAAGAAACTAGCTTCCTTGTTGAGGATGGAGAAAATTCAATCTACTCCATTTTACTATCAAACCGATTAACTAATGATACCTATATGCCAAATTGTTCTGTACTAGTCCATTGGAAAGCTAACGAGACGTTCTTTCCATCATCTTGTTCGCTTCTAATTCATCTGGAAAAGGGAGTTATGACATTTTGAAGTGACAACAACATCTACACGGATTTGATTCCTATTTAGTTTAGAATCTTTTAGTTTTTTTTTCTTTTTAATTAGCTATGAATTCTTAATGTATGTAGTAGTGTCATAGAGGACATAGAGAATCCAAAATTAATCTAAAATATATATGCTCCATTGTTACTTGGTTTCAACAACCTCCTTGATTAAAGATTATTTCAAACTTTTATCTTTCTTCCTACTAGCTTTAGCATGTAAATGCTTAGCTCTTAGGCCTGGTTTATCATTTTCAAGTTAATCACCCTTTTCTTTGGCACCCCATTCTACTCTGGACACAAAGGTTTCTTTGTTATATACAACAGCGGGTCCAGTTACTCTGGCAACAAAGGTCGACTCGTTGTTCTGATCACATCACTTATAGTATTATGATATCTTCCTTGCTTAGATGATTTCTTTATCGAATGACAGTGATCCTGTCGACCTAACAGAATAATCAAGTTCTGATTAAAGTGATCTTAGCCTCTTTAAGTTACTGGGCCCTAAGTAAATGCTTATTATTTGAGAAATTTCAATCTACCTCGTTTTACTAACTGCTTAGACTTATTGTACAGAACAAACTTCTTTCACATCAATTAAGACACTAAGTTCTTTATTACAACCACAGCAAAGCTGCTTAAGGACTGCGATACTCACTTTTATTTATATTTACAGCTTATGTCTTCATTTAATAGTATCTATCACTGAATAGTTCATAAAGGTGGATCTAAGCCTCTTTAATTATTGGCCAAATACTCTTTTGAGAAACAATCCCTGTTTTATTAAAATGACTACTATATACAGCTAAATGTGAGTCAAGCCTTGAAACTATCGAAGTTCTTTCATGATACCTTTTCGCTTTAAACGTCAACGGAACAGGTAGTTATGATACATATTTGTAAGTTGATAACAAGAATCTACCACGCAGTTATTGATTAGTTGATTCAGATTTTGTTAGAATCTTTTAAGTTTGTCCCCCTTGCGTTAGTTAATAACGATTCTTATATTGTTATAGAAAGTTATTTATGAAACAAGATACCAAGATTAATCTAATTATATATATTATTTGTCTCTTTTTACAACACTTATATTATGTAATTCAAGAAGTTTGTTTTTCCTAAATTTAGATTAAATTTACCTTAGCCTTGTTATCATTTTAATAACCCCTTTCTGTGACATTCTACTTGGACTTAGTTCTTTGTTAATCAACAGCGTCCAGACTCCTAATTAGGTTCTGTTCAGTTTATCACTCACTTTGTTATGTACATTCTCCTGGCATAGATTTATATAAAACGGTTCAGTACCTGACATCAAGTCTGATTAAAAGTGGACTACCTCACTTATTATAAGACTACTTCCTTGGTATGAGGAAATTCATACTATTTTCTAAACCACATAACTAATAATCGAACAAATGGGACAGCTCAATCCTTGGGCAAAAGTCTTCCTCTACTTTGGATCAACTCCCTTAAAAAGGATAACATTTGAATGACAACAACCAAATGTGACATTCCATTAGTTTAACATTTTTTCTTCCTTTTTATTTGCTAATAAATGTATTGAGTATGCATAGACAGAAATCTCAATAATTATTTAT
Organism: Linum lewisii; assembly: GCA_034768395.1. Classification (NCBI taxonomy): domain Eukaryota; kingdom Viridiplantae; phylum Streptophyta; class Magnoliopsida; order Malpighiales; family Linaceae; genus Linum; species Linum lewisii. Next base: position 31,034 of record JAVBHU010000090.1, on the reverse strand, counting down.
TTATTCATTTACTATTTTTCACTCTCCTTTTTAATTATTAATTCAACTTTTGTTTTTTCTACTAGAAGGAATGAAGCTTAGCTTTAGCATTGTTATCATTTCCAATTTAATCACCTTTTCTTTGTAAACATTTTTCTAGACTAGTTTTCTTTGTTTATAAACCAGCTGGTCCAAGCTTGGTTATATTAAGTTCTGTTCTTATCAACTTTAATATATCATCTGCATGGCTTGAATATAAATAGGTCCAGCGACCTGTAACAGCATAGTTCTGATAAAGTGACTAAGCCTAGTTATGGCCAAAGAAACTCATTGTATATGAGAAATCAATTCCTAACCCAGTTTATTAAAAGGAAATCAAGATCCTAAGTCCATGGCAAAGTCAAGTCCTTGGAAAACTAAGATCTATCCTTTTACTAACGTTAACTAAGAAAAGCCAAATGAATTGAAGTCAAAAATCTACACGTCGTTCCTATCTTTTTGTTTATTCACCTTTAATAGTTATACATTTTGAAGTAACAAGACAAGGATTGATTCCTATATTTAGAATCTATTATTATTACTTTACTATGTTAATCTATTATAAATTATTATTGAAGATGATCCTAATTATATCATTATATATCTTCTCTTAGTTTTTCATTGTTAAGTAATTCCTTTTTCTTTCTCTACTCTTGGCATTAATCTTGTTTAGCCGGAACTGTCAAGTTAATTAGTTCGTGTTGACCTCACTTGAATAAGTTCTTGTTATAACAACAGTCAAGACTTGCGTCTAACAGCATCTTTGATAATATTTTTTATTATTCCCATGAATACTCTCCATTATGAAATATATCACCCGATTAAATAGTAATAAAATGATCTAAGCCCAGTTCAGGCCCAGAAAGCTAACGAGTTCTTTCATGCAACCTCTTCCTTCTAACAACCAAAAAGATAGACATTTGAGCAAAATTAAACGATTTTCATCTATTTGTTTAGAACCTATTGTTTTTAATTTGATGATATAATTAAATTGTCTTAGGTTAGAATAAACTAATTATTTATTTTTCATGATATTTTTACAACCTTGATTAAAGATATATAGATTTTTCTTCTTTATTTTGTAATGTTCACTCCCTTGGTTAATTTTAAGTAATCCCTTTTTCTTCTGCACCATTTATTGCTAGTTCTTGTTTATACACCGGTTACACCTTCTTTACATCTCTTCCTGTCTAATTATAATAGTCAGTCCATGGCTTAAATTCATATGAATCTGATCCTATCACTAAAGACATCAGTGTAAAGATCTAACCCTAGTATTGGGCCCCAAAATAGCTCTTTGTTAAGGGGATAAGCACTTAAGTTATGAAAAAAATAATTTGTTATCACAAACAATCGTTTCTGAAACAACGGGAATATTATCCATTGCAAGTCATCAAGACAACCGATAAGTTTTTTAATTACTTTTCTTTTTATAAGTAAAATTATAATTTTATAGTGACATAAGATTTCTACGATTTAATTTTTTAATTAATATATTGATATTGTATGTTTTGATTGCTAAAATCTTAATTGATTAGTATATTATAGACATTGAATCCTAGCTTAACACTTAATTATCATTGTTTTTGTTAAACTTGTCGTTTTATTATTTTAGCATTATCTTACTTGCCTATGGTTTTATATTAAACTGTAAGACCTTGGTTCTATTCAGGTCATTCACTTTCCTTCAGTACTTGTATTAGGAACAAGTTTATCTAGAATTAAGTCCGAATGGTTCCTCTCTATCAAATTCAGTCTGTTAAAATTTCTAAAATTTCAAATACTTGCCCAGAACTAGTTATCTGTGATAAGTGATACTAATACCCGTTTTCTAAAATAATCTAAGAACAACCCTTATGTGAGGGAAAGGGAAATACCCTTTTCATGCATAACCTAGTTCTAATAATGGAAATAAGGATTAAAACAAGTTGCACAAGACATTCCATTTATACCTAAAGTTTAATGTATTTGTTCTATTTTAATTAAAAGATTTTAATTTTGAAGTGTAAAAAAAACAAAGGGAATTCCTTAATTTAATTAGAATTATATGTCTTGTACTTTTTTAAAATTATTAATTAATGTATTATTTTTAGTATTTTTTTAAATCCTACTCCTTAGATTAAATATTATTGACTTGTTTTCATTGTTCAAAATACCTTTCTTAGGCACATTTATTGACACTGTTTTTTTACTTTAATCGGGCCATTACCTTTTTTAAATTTGTTCAATAATACCTTCATCAAAAGTTTATTCTGCATGGTTGATATATCAACCGATCGATCTAGTCGTACCTACGACACAGTTTTAATTTATGTATTTAAGTTCTTGCCCGCTTCTAGGACCAACCAGAAAAGGGTGTTATGACAATTTTGAAATGCAAACAAGATATCTACACGGGGATTTTCGATTCTATTTGTTTTAGAACTCTTAGTTTGTTCTTCCTTTTTTAATGTTAGCTATGAATGCTTTTATTTGGTTTAGTAAGTAGTGTATAGAGGGACATAGAGAATCCCCTAACAGTAATCTAATCATATATATTTGGTTTCTAATGTAATCATTGTTTCACAACCTCCCTTGATTCTGATTATTATTTCAGTGCTTTTGTCTTTTCTTTCCTCTAAGGCTTTGCATGTAAAATGCTTGCTCTTTGGCCTTGGTTTTATCAATTCTTCAAAGTTAATCACCCTTTTCTTTGTTGGCACCATTCTACTCTGGACACTAGGGTTCATTGTTATATACAACCAGCGGGTTCAAAGCACTCTGTTTTTAAGGTCGACTTCATTGTTCCGGATCACTCAACTTATAGTATTATGTCATCGGCCCATGGCTATAGACAATTCATATCCGAATGCATGAATCGAGTACGACTGACAGACATCAAGTTCTGATTAAAAGGGGGATCTAAGCCTCTTTAAGTTTACTTGGGCCCCAATAGTAAACTAGCTCTCATTGTTGTTGGATGGGAAAATTCATTCTACTTCATTTTACTAAACAAACATAAAACTAAATGTTACCGCAGCCTAATAGTGCAAGGTCAAGTCTGTGGAAAGCTAACGTGGACGTTTCTTTCCGGCATAACTCGTTCGCGTCTAGGACTCAACCAGTATAAGGGTAGTTTGTACAATTTTGAAAGGTCAAACCAGTTATTACTAAGATGGCGAGTCCTATTTTGTTGTGAACTATTAGTTGTTTCTTCCTTTTTTTAATTTAGATATGAATTCTTTATTGTATTAGTTAGTAGTGTCATAGAAGGACTAGAGAATCACTAAGATTAATCAATCATATATATATGATCAATTGTATCATGGTTTCAACGACCTCCTTGATTAATGATTAATTATTTCAGAACTTTTGTCGTTCTTCCTACTAGCTTTAGCTTGTAAATGCTTAGCTTTAGCCTTGGTTTGTCATTGTTTCCAAGTTAATCACCCCTTTTCTTCATGGCACCATTCTACTCTGGACACTAAAGGGTTCTTTGGTATAGAACAACCAGAGGTCCAAGCACTCTTGCAATCTAAGGTCGAACTCGTTGTTTCCTGATCACTTCAACTTTTATGTAACACCAACCCGCATCAGCTCGGTCCATACCCGAGGTTGAACCGGTATCGGTTATTACCCAGGGTGGAAAAAACGACAGAGAAACAATAACAAAATCCAAGCTTGAAATAAGGGGTTAAGTGAGAGGCCTCCATTGACCAAGAAAACATAAACTGTTTTTGCAACTCCAAATCCATCGTAAAACTCATAAAATCCAACATAATCAGAAAATTACATAAATCCAGGTTAAAACTCCCAAAATGTCCCAAGTTCAACTGAAATATAAAATAGGTCAACTCCAAGTAGGCACCCAGTCTTACCTCATAGCTTCAGTCCAGCACTTCCGGGAATCCACCCTCCAACTGGCTCCACACCATCTCTCTAGCTACGAGATCCTGAAAGAAAGGAGAGAAAGGGATCAATTTCCTATTGAAAATTGAGTGAACCCACTGGGCCTACCCCTACACGTTGTCATACTCTATGGAGCGGTCCCAACTAGCGCACAAGACATTCAACAATGGAACCAACCCAACACCACCTTTCCATATTTTAATTCCCTAAAGCAGTCTAGGTGATCACGTTGGTCAGTTTCTCGTTCTCAAGCACAATTCATAATGAATAGAAAAACACAGAAGGGGATTCATCAATCACAGCATACACAGCATCATTCTCATCACATCCATCAATCAAGTCACCACCACAAACCCACGAGCACACGAACATACACATTATGTTATCTAGGTGAGTTATTAGGCGCGCAAGGAGTTATCCACACCACCACCGCCGGCCACATCCTCGACACACATCCCGCAGGATCTTTCCCTCATAGGGAGATAACACGACGCATCCCCTCAGGGATCCTTCTCACGGAGCTATCACGAGCATCCCATTGGGATCCTTCCATTTCGGAGATATTCAACACAACCATGACCACCCGTCATGGGATTCCCACCCCAGTGAATCGGACTCGATCAAAAACAGTATTTCGGGTGGGGTAGTGTGGGCTCCTTCAGGTTCTACTTTGACATTCAAATACCAACACCACAAAATCCAACTCATCACAGCTCATTCTCACAAGGCACAACTCACATTCATCCATGTTCATATCACAAGTAAACACGTTCTCAGTACATCCTGGGTTCCACGCTCCAGCCAACGACCACAATACCACTTACAATCAACCAAAGGGTAACCGCTAGCTCACCGGCCACCCCCACCTGCATGTACAGGGGGAGGCCATGTCATGAGTCTAGGGGTCACCCACCTGTTCCTCTTATTCAGAGCGACCCCACATTGGCAGGGCTAACTCTCCTGCATCCAAAACCAACAGTTCATAATATCATAGCACCCGCACTCACTCCAAACCATCCAGTCTCATTTCTTTGTCATCCATTACTTAATTCATTCAGTTCACAACCAACCCCAATTCATAGCAATCAACAACAACAATCAATCACGGCAATCTCAATGGCAATCAAGACATTCACAGAACGGTTTATCCCTTTTACGCTCATCATTTTCATGCATGACCTAGGTTTTGTTCTAAGTCCTAATTGAAACTCCTCACGCTGTCCATCTACCTACACAACGCTAGGCCTCACCTGGAAGAGAAGACGAGGCTCTAATCGTCTTATAGTTCCCAGAAAATCGATTTACAACCACCAAACTCGTAGCTCTACCTTCCTTACTGCTCACGACCTACACCCCAGAAACCCAAAATAGAGGTTAGCGATCTCTTCTCCTCGTCGCTAGAATCCATAGCAACAACGGAACTCAATTCCGACCTCTACAGCTCCCGGAATCACCCTTCGAAGGTTGCTCGTCCAAGTTCGTCAATGGTTTTCGGGAGAGAGAGTAAGGGAAACGAAAATACGGATTTCTGTGCAATTTCGTCTTTTATGCACGAAATGTGCGCCTGGGTTGTCCAAAATGTGCGCCGGCGCACATTGACCCTAAAAGGCGCACGTTTTGAATATTCTGCCGAAAGTTTGCTGATAATTAATTGAAAAGTGCGCCTGGCACTCTAAATGTGCGGCCTGCGCACATTAGGGCCCAAAATCAGCACTTTTGGTATCTGTACACTATTCCCCTCTTTTGCAACTTCAACCGGCCACCACACCCAAACGTCCAGGACCTCAAGAGGGACCCTCTTAAGTACCGTTTCCGGCACTTTAGTCACCAAACACTTGAGTTCTAAACCCGTTCGGTTGGGGGGGGGGATGTTTACAAGTCTCCACAACTTCAAGGATTTCGTCCCCGAAATCATCCCTAACTCATCCTAGCAATATGACACCGAACACACCCTAGACCTTCTTGGAAACAAACACCACCACTGAGCAAACACCAAAAGCATGCATCAAGGAAAATTAATACCTGAAGTCATACACTTCCACTAATTGGGTACCGCCGCCTCATACTTCTCCTCAGTCTCCCAAGTAGCGACTCGCTCTCATGGTTCCATCCATACCAACCTTGAGCTGCGGAATCTGCTTATTCCTCAAGACCCGAACTTGCCTATCCACGATCGCAAACTGGCTTTCCTCATAAGTTAAGTCTTGCTCAATCTCCACCTCTTCGGCTGAATTACATGAGAAGGGTCCCCATGATACGCCTAAGCACGCTCACATGGAAACATTGTGTATCCGTTCCAACTCCCTCGGCAAGGCCAACACATAAGCCACCGGACCCGACTTAGCGAGGATCTCATAAGGACCGATGTACCGAGGCGCCAACTTCCCTTTTCTACCGAAACGCATCAAGCCCTTTCCACGGCGACCCTTCAAGAATACCTTCTCTCCAACATTGAAACTCAGCTCTCTAGCACGACCGTCGGCATACGCTTTTTGCCTATCTTGAGCCGCTCTCAATCTCTCCTTGATAACCTTAACCGATCAGCCGTCTCTTGCACAACTTGAGGACCCGACAACACCTCGCACCTTCCTCATCCCAACACAATGGCGTCCTACACTTCCTCCCATACAAGGCCTCAAAAGGAGCGGACTTCAAACTACTATGATACGAGTTATTATAGGCGAACTCAATCAAAGGTAGCAATTCAGTCCAAGGGGTTTGAAACTCCATAGCACAGCTTCTCAACAACTCCTCCAAAGTAAGGATCGTTCTCTCCGATTGCCCATCCGTCTGAGGATGATACGCCGTCGAGAACTTGAGCTTAGTTCCCAAAGCTGTATGCAGCCCCTCCCAAAATGAGACGTGAAACTCGGATCCCGATCAGAGACGATGGATTGAGGAACCCCATGCAACCTTACCACCTCTTCTATATATAACTTTGCCAACACCTCCACACTAGGCTTAAACCGAATGGGTATGAAATGCGCGACTTTCGTCAAACGATCGACTATTACCCACACGGCATCCTTCCCTCTCTAGTCGGCGGAAAGCCCGACACAAAGTCCATGGTGATGTCCGCAAACTTCCACTCCGGAATAGGTAGGGACGAAGTAACCCACCCGGAGCTCTATGCTCCGCCTTAGCCTTCTGACAAACCAAACAAGTCGCTACATAACGAGCCACATCCTTCTTCATTCCTGGCCACCAAAAACTTAACTTCAGGTCATTGTACATCTTTGTCATCCGGGATGCATAGCATACATCGAGGAATGAGCCCCTCCAGAAATCCCCTTCCTCATTCCCTCTACTTCCGTACGCACACTCGACCCTTGCATTTCAACAAACCGCCAACTACCTCAAATCCATTATCCATGCCTTTTTCAACTTCCCCGAATAGCCACCAGAGTAGCATCCTTGAGCTGCTCCTCACCAATCCTATCATTCAGCATAGGCCTAATGTTGAGCTTGGCAAGCAAACTTCCTACATCATCTAACTGCATCTCTACCCTTAAAGCTCTAAGATCCCCAACTCCTTTCGACTTAAAGCATCCGCAACCACATTAGCTTTACCAGGATGGTAGTCAATGGAACAGTCATAATCCTTCAAGAGCTCCACCCAACGCCGTTGCCTACCATTCAGCTCCTTTGATCCATAAGGTGCTTAAGACTCTTGTGATCGGTCATGATCTTAAACGTCTCAGCCATACAAATAATGCCTCCACAACTTCAGGCGAAACACCACGCAGCTAACTCCAAATCATGGGTTGGGTAGTTCACCTCATGCACCCTAAGCTGTCGGGAGGCATAAGCGACAACCTTCCCATTCTGCATCAACACACAGCCCAACCCTTGCAAGGACGCATCACTAAACACCACATACTCCCACCCTCTACTGGCAAAGTCAACACGGAGCTGAGGTCAACTTCTTCTTCAACTCCTCAAAGCTTCTTTGACATTCCTCGCTCCACTCATACCTCGACTCCTTCCTCAATAACTTATGTAAGGAGACGCTATGGTAGAGAACCCTCTAAACCTTCGATAGTACCACAGCTAACAAGAAGCTCTCAGTTGGACACATCCTTAGGTGGAGACCAATTAACCACCGCTTCAATCTTCTTTGGGTCAACCTCCACGCCTCTTTTAGAATACCACATGCCCAAGAAAACATACTTCTTCCAACCAAAAGGCACACTTCGGAAACTTGGCAAATAGTTTGCTGCTCCTCAACTTATGAAAACAATCCTCAAGTGCTCCTCATGCTCCTTCCTGGTCTTAGGAATAAATGAGGATATCATCAATGAACATATCACGAACTTATCCAAATATTCGTGGAAAAACCTGTTCATGAGGGCCATGACGCGGCGGGGAGCATTGGTGAGACCAAACGGCATCACCAGAAACTCATAGTGTCCATAGCGGGTCCTAAAAGGCTGTCATTGGCACCGATCCTTTCTCCACCTTAACTGGTGATAACCCGACCTCTAAGTCTATCTTCGAGAACACTTCAGCCCCTTGCAATTGATCGAAGAGATCGTCTAGTCTGGAAGTGGGTAACGATTCTTGATCGTCGCCTTGTTCAACCGCCTATAGTCAATACACATCCGCATCGACCCATCCTTCTTCTTCACAAACAAAACACCGGTGCCCCCCACGGTTGACACGCTTGGGCGGATGAACCCCTTATCCAAGAGCTCCTGTAATTGCTCCTTCAACTCCTTTAACTCCGCCGGTGCCATGCGATAAGGTGGAATAGAGATTGGAGCAGTTCCAGGAACCAGCTCTATAATTGAACTCCACCTCACGCTCGATCGGTTGCTCCGGGTAGTTCCTCAACACATCCGCAAACTCCAGCTCTGGTACCTTCTCCATCTATCATTCTGCTCAATGATACCTGCACCAATAAAGCCTCACACCTTCTTGGATCAGAGAAAGGCTTTGCATTGCTGAAATTATCCCATAGGTGCGGATTCTCTTTCCTAACACCCTTGAACACCACTTGACCAACCCCCCACCTGGAGCAACACCTCCTTCTTCTGCAATCAAGCAAGGCCCCATGCCTAGCCAACCAATCCATGCCGAGAATAAGTCGAATTCATTGAAAGGAAGCACCACAATTCAGCCAAGACTCTACACCTCCCACTAGCACTCTACACCCTCTACAGACCCTATCCACCCGAAACAGAAGTCCCCAAAGGAGTTCTGACGCCCCAACTAACACCCAAACTACTAGCTACAACACCCAAACTATTCAAACATTTCTCAGATACAAAGGAATGGGTTGAACCCCCGAATCAAACAAAGCGTAAACGGAAAATCCAAGATGGAGATCATACCGGTCACCACGTCGTTCGCATTCTCCGCCGCACCTTTAGTGAGAGCAGTAAAAGCCTCCCTTGCTCCCCTCCAGCTCCAACAGGTGTGGCATTAGCATCCCGTCCCTCGACCAGCACTCGCAACCCCTCGCCCATACTGCCTCCACCTCTGCCTCCATAGCTCCTAGATGGAGCCCTATGCCCTGCACTGATCCCACCGACTGGCTGGTGCAGCACTCCTCCTCGGGCAGAAGTTACTCCTATGACCCGGCTGCCAAAAGTGTAACAAGTCAAGATAGCCCGCCTCAGCATGTGGCATGCACCATAGTGAGGCTTCCGCAAGTGCCACACACAGGAAGTCCGATGGTACTCCTCCCCTCTGCACGATCCTCCTCCTTGCACTCTGCGCTCTTATGACCCGGACAGGCCAAAGTGAAAACACACCAAGCTCGACGAGACGGGGCAGACTGCACACTCCGCTGGCCGAGAAGACAGACTGAACTTTCTTTGCCGGGGTGACTATGAGTAACCGAGGGAGAAGGCTGAGTCGGACGCCTTCCTCTTCTTCTCCTCCTTCTTCCCAGCTCTAACAACTCCCTCTCCATAGCAGCCCCCTTTCACCGCCACCAAATCCCCATGTCACCAGATGTGACCCCCTCCTGAATCTCCCACCTCAGCCCCTCTTGAACCGAGGAATCAACTTTTGCTCTCGGTTAGCAGACTCATCGTTACCATTGGGAGAGGTTGGTGAACTCCTTTATAGTACTGCAAGAACCGAACTTCTCACCCTGCACCAGCTCGAGAAACTCCTTGGACTTTGCCTCCCTCAAATAATCGGACAAAATTGGTCACGGAACATCCCCAAGAACTCCTCAAACCCCAGCTCAGGCGGGTATACCTGACTCTCCGGCAAGGACTCCCACCACTCCAAGGCATGACCTTAGCAAGAAGGTCATGGCTTGCAATCCTCATCTCATCCTCAAATCCAGCCCTCAGAACTTGAAGTTGCACCTCCCTAATCCATCGCTCAGCCACAGCCGGATCAGCCACCTCCCCGGCGAACTCACTGAAGTTCAAACCCTTCAAATCCGACGGGCCGAAACCGACGCCCCACTGCTCCATGCTCGGAGTGACCCACGGAGTGACTTCCCGTCGACTGGTTTCTCATCTAAGGAGGACATCAAACATTTCAGTTGACCGCTCAAGGAACTTCAACAACTCAATTCACCACTTGATTTCAAAACTCCCACCCATTTTTTAAAAAAGTTTGACAATAACCCTTGGAATGTCGGTCCCGTACCGTTGTCTCATCCTCCCTCCCAACGGGTTAATTACTCCCCAAAGAGAGAAGATAATCAACCGGTACAGCAGCGACAAACCAGGCCTGATACCCTTTGTAAACCCAACCCGAATAGCTCGGTCAAAACCCGAGGTTGAACCGGGTATCGAGTATTACCCAGTGAAAAAATGACAGAAAAAACCCAAAAAAAATTCCCAAACTTTAAATAAGAGTTTTAAGTGAGAGGCCCCCATGACCCCAAAAAAACATAAACCGTTACAACTCCAAATCCTTTAAAACTCCCTAAAATCCAACTAAACAGAAAAATTCATAAATCCAATGTTAAAAACTCCCAAAAGTCCCAAGTCAACTGAAATATAAATAGGTCAACTCCAGAAGGCACCAGTCTTCACCTCATAGCTTTAGTCCCGCACTTCCCGGAATCCACCCTCAACCGGCTCCACACCACTCTCTCTAGCACGAGATCCTGAAGGGGGGGAAAAAGGGGTCAAAATTTTCCCATTGAAATTGAGGTGAACCCCTTTGGGCCCACCTACACGTTGTCCTCTCTATGGAGCGGTTCCAACCCAAAAGACATTCAACAAAGGAAACCAACCAACCCCCCCTTTCCATATTTTTAATTTCCCCAAAGCGTCTAGGGTGATCACGTTGGTCAGTTCTGTTCTCAAGCACAATTCATAATGATAAACACACAGAATAAATTTATCAATTCCCCAAACTTTCACAGCTCATCTCATAACATCCATCAATCAAGTCACACCCCAACCACGAGGGACACGAACATACACTTTTATTGTTAACTAGGTGAGTTATTAGGCGCCCAAGGAGTTATCCACACCACACCGCGGCCAAAATCCTCGGGCACAATCCCGCAGGATCTTTCCCTCATGGGAGTTAACACGCATCCCCTTAGGGATCCTTCCTCCAAGGAGCTATCACGAGAATTCCCCTTGGGGTCCTTCCCTTTCGGAGATATCAACAACCAAAGACCCCCGCATGGGTTCACCCCAGGTGAATGGACTCGTTTCACAAAGTATTTCGGGTGGGGTTTTGTGTGGGCTCCTTCAGGTTCTACTGACATTCAAATACCAACACCACAAATCCAACTCTCACAAACTCATTCTCACAGGCACAATTTACATATCCATTTCATTTACAGAAACAGTTCTCAGTACATCCCTGGGTTCCACCTTTCCCGCCACAACCACAATAACACTTACAATCAACCAAAGGGGAAACGGCCTAGCTCACCGGCCACCCCCACCCGCAAGTACAGGGGGGCCATGTCATGTGTCTAGGGGTCACCACCTGTTCCTCTTAATCAGAGCGACCCCCCCATTGGCAGGGCAACTCCTGCATTCACAAAACAATTATAAATCATTTAAAACGGGACTCACTCCCAACCACCTAATTCCTTTCCCATGTCAAACCATTATTAATTAGCTCTTAGGCTTGGTTTATCATTTTCAAGTTAATCACCCTTTTCTTTGGGCCCATTCTACTCTGGACATGGGTTCTTTGTTTTATACAAACGCGGGTCCAACACTCTGCAATCTAAGGTCGATCATTGTTCCTGATCACTAACTTATAGTTTATGTCATCTGCCATGGCTATAGATCAATTCATACCGATGACATGATCTAGACGACCTGAACAACATCAAGTTCTGATTAAAGGTGGATCTAAGCCTCTTTAAGTTACTTGGGCCCCAAAGAAACTAGCTCTCATTGTTGATGGAGGAAAATTCAATCTACCTCGTTTTACTAAAACGGACATAACTAATGATATCACAGCCCAAATGGTGCAAGGTCAGTCCATTGGAAGCTAACGAGACGTTCTTTCCATGCATACCTCGTTCGCTTCTAGACTCAACCAGAAAAGGGGAGTTTATGACAATTTGAACTGACAACAAGATATCTACACGGATTTCGATTCCTATTTAGTTTAGAACTCTTAGTTTGTTTTTTCCTTTTTTAATTTAGCTATGAATTCTTAATTGTATTAGTAGTAGTGTCATAGAAGGACATAGAGAATCCCTAAGATTAATCTAATCATATATATATGGTCCATTGTACTCATTGTTTCACAACCTCCCTTGATTAATGATTATTATTTCAGAACTTTTGTCTTTCTTCCTACTAGCTTTAGCATGTAAATGCTTAGCTCTTAGGCCTTGGTTTATCATTCTTCAAGTTAATCACCCTTTTCTTTCATGGCCCATTCTACTCTGGACACTAAGGGTTCTTTGTTATATACAACCAGCGGGTCCAAGCACTCTGCAATCTAAGGTCGACTCATTGTTCCTGATCACTCAACTTATAGTATTATGATCATCTGCCCATGGCTATAGACAATTCATATCCGAATGACATGATCCTAGTACGACCTGAACAACATCAAGTTCTGATTAAAAGGTGGATCTAAGCCTCTTTAAGTTACTTGGGCCCCAAAGAAACTAGCTCTCATTGTTGATGGAGGAAAATTCAATCTACCTCGTTTTGCTAAAACGAACATAACTAATGATACCGCAGCCCAAATGGTGCAAGGTCAAGTCCATTGGAAAGCTAACGAGACGTTCTTTCCATGCATACCTCGTTCGCTTCTAGACTCAACCAGAAAAGGGAGTTATGACAATTTGAACTGACAACAAGATATCTACACGGATTTCGATTCCTATTTAGTTTAGAACTCTTAGTTTGTTTCTTCCTTTTTAATTTAGCTATGAATTTTTAATTGTATTAGTAGTAGTGTCATAGAAGGACATAGAGAATCCCTAAGATTAATCTAATCTATATATATGGTCCATTGTACTCTTGTTTCACAACCTCCCTTGATTAATGATTATTATTTCAGAACTTTTTCTTTCTTCCTACTAGCTTTAGCATGTAAATGCTTGTCTTAGGCCTTGGTTTATCATTCTTCAAGTTAATCACCCTTTTCTTTTGTGGCACCATTCTACTCTGGACACTAAGGGTTCTTTGTTATATACAACCAGCGGGTCAAGCACTCTGCAATCTAAGGTCGACTCGTTGTTCCTGATCACTCAACTTATAGTATTATGATCATCTGCCCATGGCTATAGACAATTCATATCCAATGACATGATCCTAGTACGACCTGAACAGATATCAAGTTCTGATTAAAAGGTGGATCTAAGCCTCTTTAGGTTACTTGGGCCCCAAAGAAACTAGCTCTCATTGTTGATGGAGGAAAATTCAACCTACTCGTATTTTACTAAAATGGACATAACTAATGATACCGCAGCCAAATGGTAGCAAGGTCAAGTTCCATTGGAATAGCTAACTGAGACGTTTCTTTTCCATGCATACCCTTGTTCGCTTCTAGACTCAACCAGAAAAGGGAAGTTAATGACAATTTTTTTTTTGAAACTGACAACAAGATATCTACACGGATTTCAATTCCTATTTAGTTTAGAACTCTTAGTTTGTTTCTTCCTTTTTAATTTAGCTATGAATTCTTAATTGTATTAGTAGTAGTGTCATAGAAGGACATAGAGAATCCCTAAGATTAATCTAATCATATATATTATGATCCATTGTACTCATTGTTTCACAACCTCCCTGATTAATGATTATTATTTCAGAACTTTTGTCTTTCTTCCTACTAGCTTTAGCAGTAAATGCTTAGCTCTTAGGCTTGGTTTATCATTTTCAAGTTAATCCCCCTTTTTTCTTGTGGCCCATTCTACTCTGGACACTAAGGGTTTCTTTGTTATATACAACCAGCGGGTCCAAGCACTCTGCAATCTAAGGTCGACTCATTGTTCCTGATCACTCACTTATAGTATTATGATCATTGCCCATGGCTATAGACAATTCATATCCGAATGACATGATCCTAGTACGACCTGAACAACATCAAGTTCTGATTAAAAGGTGGATCTAAGCCTTTTTAAAGTTACTTGGGCCCCAAAGAAACTAGCTCTCATTGTTGATGGAGGAAAATTCAATCTACCTCGTTTTACTAAAACGGACATAACTAATGAACGCAGCCCAAATGGTGCAAGGTCAAGTCCATTGGAAAGCTAAGAGACGTTCTTTCCATGCATACCTCGTTCGCTTCTAGACTCAACCAGAAAAGGGAGTTATGACAATTTGAACTGACAACAAGATATCTACACGGATTTCGATTCCTATTTAGTTTAGAACTCTTAGTTTGTTTCTTCCTTTTTGATTTAGCTATGAATTCTTAATTGTATTAGTAGTAGTGTCATAGAAGGACATAGAGAATCCCTAAGATTAATCTAATCAATATATATATGGTCCATTGTACTCATTGTTTCACAACCTCCCTTGATTAATGATTATTATTTCAGAACTTTTGTCTTTCTTCCTACTAGCTTTAGCATGTAATACTTAGCTCTTAGGCCTTGGTTTATCATTCTTCAAGTTAATCACCCTTTTCTTCATGGCACCATTCTACTCTGGACACTAAGGGTTCTTTGTTATATACAACCAGCGGGTCCAAGCACTCTGCAATCTAAGGTCGACTCTTGTTCCTGATCACTCAACTTATAGTATTATGTCATCTGCCCATAGCTATAGACAATTCATATCCGAATGACATGATCCTAGTACGACCTGAACAGACATCAAGTTCTGATTAAAATGTGGATCTATGCCTCTTTAAGTTACTTGGGCCCCAAAGAAACTAGCTCTCATTGTTGATGGAGGAAAATTCAATCCTACCTCGTTTTACTAAAAGGACATAACTAATGACATCACAGCCCAAATGGTGCAAGGTCAAGTCCATTGGAAAGCTAACGAGACGTTCTTTCCATGCATACCTCGTTCGCTTCTGACTCAACCAGAAAAGGGAGTTATGACAATTTGAACTGAAACAAGATATCTACACGGATTTCGATTCCTATTTAGTTTAGAACTCTTAGTTTGTTTCTTCCTTTTTAATTTAGCTATGAATTCTTAAGGGGGGGGGGGGGGGGGGGGGGGGGGGGGGGGGGGGGGGGGGGGGGGGGGGGGGGGGGGGGGGGGGGGGGGGGGGGGGGGGGGGGGGGGGGGGGGGGGGGGGGGGGGGGGGGGGGGGGGGGGGGGGGGGGGGGGGCCCCCCCCCCCCCCCCCCCCCCCCCCCCCCCCCCCCCCCCCCCCCCCCCCCCCCCCCCCCCCCCCCCCCCCCCCCCCCCCCCCCCCCCCCCCCCCCCCCCCCCCCCCCCCCCCCCCCCCCCCCCCCCCCCCCCCCCCCCCCCCCCCCCCCCCCCCCCCCCCCCCTAATGAACCGCAGCCCAAATGGTGCAAGGTCAAGTCCATTGGAAAGCTAACGAGACGTTCTTTCCATGCATACCTCGTTCGCTTCTAGACTCAACCAGAAAAGGGAGTTATGACAATTTGAACTGACAACAAGATATCTACACACGGATTTCGATTCCTATTTAGTTTAGAACTCTTAGTTTGTTTCTTCCCTTTTTAATTTAGCTATGAATTCTTAATTGTATTAGTAGTAGTGTCATAGAAGGCATAGAGAATCCCTAAGATTAATCTAATCATAATATATATGGTCCATTGTACTCATTGTTTCACAACCTCCCTTGATTAATGATTATTATTTCAGAACTTTTGTCTTTCTTCCTACTAGCTTTAGCATGTAAATGCTTAGCTCTTAGGCCTTGGTTTATCATTCTTCAAGTTAATCACCCTTTTCTTTATGGCACCATTCTACTCTGGACACTAAGGGTTCTTTGTTATATACAACCAGCGGGTCCAAGCACTCTGCAATCTAAGGTCGACTCATTGTTCCTGATCACTCAACTTATAGTATTATGATCATCTGCCCATAGCTATAGACAATTCATATCCGAATGACATGATCCTAGTACGACCTGAACAGACATCAAGTTCTGATTAAAATGGTGGATCTAGCCTCTTTAAGTTTACTTGGGCCCCAAAGAAACTAGCTCTCCTTGTTGATGGAGGAAAATCAATCTACCCGTTTTACTAAAAGGACATAACTAATGATACCGAAGCCCAATTGGTGCAAGGTCAAGTCCATTGGAAAGCTAACGAGACGTTCTTTCCATGCATACCTTGTTCGCTTCTAGACTCAATCGAAAAGGGAGTTATGACATTTTGAAGTGACAACAAGATATCTAAAACCGGATTTCGATTCCTATTTAGTTTAGAACTCTTAGTTTGTTTTTTCCCTTTTTAATTTAGCTATGAATTCTTTTGTATTAGTATAGTGTCATAGAAGGACATAGAGAATCCCTAAGATTAATCTAATAAAAAACCTTTTTTTTTTTTTTTTTTTTTTTTTTTTTTTTTTTTTTTTTTTTTTTTTTTTTTTTTTTTTTTTTTTTTTTTTTTTTTTTTTTTTTTTTTTTTTTTTTTTTTTTTTTTTTTTTTTTTTTTTTTTTTTTTTTTTTTTTTTTTTTTTTTTTTTTTTTTTTTTTTTTTTTTTTTTTTTTTTTTTTTTTTTTTTTTTTTTTTTTTTTTTTTTTTTTTTTTTTTTTTTTTTTTTTTTTTTTTTTTTTTTTTTTTTTTTTTTTTTTTTTTTTTTTTTTTTTTTTTTTTTTTTTTTTTTTTTTTTTTTTTTTTTTTCCAAATTTATTTAAATTTTTAAATTGGAAAAAGAAAATAAAAACCCCTGTTTCTTCTAAAATTTTTTTAAAATCTTTTTTTTTAAACCCTTTTTTTAATGTTAAATTTTTTTAAAACTTTTTCTTTTTTTCCCATTTTTTGCAAAAAAGTTCTTTACCTTTTTTATCTTTTTCAAAAAAACCCCCTTTTTCTGCCCTTTTATTTCCAAGGGTTTTTTTAATCCAGGGCCCAAAACCTAAAAGGGCTTTTTAATCAACAATTTTATGTATCGCCCACAAAAACTTTTTCCCTTAAAAAAGGGGGGCCCTATTAACCAAAACAAAAGCTTTAAAAGGTACAACCTTTTTTCTTGGAAAGAAATTTTTCCCTATTTTTGGGGTTCAACCCCAAAAAAGAATAAAAATTTAAAAAGCACCAAATTTAAAAAGGAAAAATCCATTAAATTTAAGTTTTTTTTTGCAAAATTTTTTTAAAAAAAGGATTTAGACATAAAGAAATAATCTAAATTATTTCAATTCCTCATTGTTTAAACTCTTGTTTGTTTTATTTCAAAACTTTTGTTTTTTCCCTTATTGTTTAGAGAAAATGCTTACCTTAGGCCTTGGTTTATCAATTTCAATAATCAATTTTCTTTGTCCTTTCCTCCTTTTTTTTTCAACTTTTCCTTTCTAGTTTTACATTTGTTTTTGGGGTTTTTTCATGTTAATTAACTTTTCTTTGGACATACGCATTAAGGTTCTTTTTTACAAGGGGTCAAGTTTCTAATCTGGGCCCGGTTGTCTGTAATAACTTAAGATACTCATTTTCCATGCATAAAATTCACCGAGCAGTCCTAGTCAAACCTAAAGAACAACTTCTTTTGATACCCTTTTATTACCAAAAAGATTATTTTGAAGGGAAAAAATTTCAACCATTTCGATTCTATTAGTTTAGACTTATTGTTCTCCCAAATTTAAAAATAATATTGAGAAGTTAAAAAAAGGTTTTTTAAATCCAAAATTTTTCAATCATAAATAGGTTTAATTTTACATTGCAAAACGATTAATTATATTTCGACCTTTTGTTTTTCTCTAGTTTGTTTCATCCTTTTTAGGCGGGTTTTCATTGTATTAAATATATTTTCTTGTGGGCCCAATACTTACAAAGGTCTTTATATATCAACCAGGGTCCAAGATTTGGGTTAATAATTCGAATTTGTTTCTTCACTCAACTTATAGTATTATGTTATTTGCCTTGGTTTATAAATTAATTCAATCCCCTTTTCTGTCCCATTTTTCCGGACATAAGGGGTTTTTAAAAGTATTAACCCAGTCGGTCCCAAACTAGCTTCTTAGGGGAAATCATTCCGTACTAAACTATATAATGATCCCGCCCGCCAAATTCAAGGCAGTCCATTGGAAACTAACAGACTTATTTCCTTTAAACTTGGCTTCTAGACTCAAAAAGGATTTAAATTGAAAAAGATATTCCGGATTTGATTTTTTTAATTTAACCCCTAGTTTTTTTTTTTAATAAACCCAATTGAAAGGGAAGCCATAGAAGAACAAGAGACCCCTAATTTTCCCTTCATATAAAACGAAAGGGATATTTTCACAACACCTTATTAAAGATTTTTCGAATTTTTTTTTTAATTTGTTTAGCTTTTTCTTATTTAGCCTTGGGTTATATTTTAATTAATATTTTCTTGGACTTTTAACTGAAACCTAAGTTTTTTATTAAAATGGGTCCAGACTCTTTTCAAATCTTTGTTTTGGATATATAATTAATTTTGATCTCTCCCAGGCTTTGATAATTCTACCATGTTGATCTATCAATAAAGCATCAATTATTAAATTTATCTGACCTAAGGTTTTTTGGGAAAAAACCCACCCTTCAGTTATGGGAAAATTCAACACCTCTTTTTTATAAAATAACTAATGATCACCCCAAAAATGGTAAGGTCAATCCTTTGGGAAGTACAGATTTTTTCCAGAATATTGTTCTAGATAAAGGAAAGGTTATACTTGCACAAAAGAATCTCATTTGATTAAATTTATTACTCTTATTTTTTTACCATTTATTTGTATGAACAAAATTTGTAAGTAGTTCATGAAAGACAAGAGTCCTTAAGAAAATTTTCCCTTTAATAACAGAAAAGTTTGACAATTTGAATAAAATATATTAAACTTTTTCTTTTCCTATTAGTTTAGCATGTATGTTTCTTTTAAATTTGGTTTATTCTTAAGTATTAATTTCTTGGACTTTTTACTGGAACCCAAAGTTTTTATCTATAAAAGTCCAGTACTCTTCTATCAACCCCCCTTTGTTTTTGTTTATTAACTTTTAGTATTTTCTTTTTCCATTTATAGCAATTAATCAAATTACGGGTTTAGTAGCTAAGAACACCTTCTTTAAAGGTGGACTCCCCCCTTAAGTTCTTGTTAAAAACCAGCCCCTTTTTATGAAATTAATCACCTTTTCCTATACTAACTAATGATATGAAAGCCATGGTAAAGGTCAATCATTAACTAGAACGTTTTCCAGCACTACCTGATCAGACTAACAAAAAGGGGGATTAAGCATTTAAAACTGAAAAAAATATCTCAGGTTTTAAAATTTATTTATTAAAACTTTTATTCCTTATAAAAAGACCCAAATGGTAAGGAAAAGGAAAAGGGAACAAAGTTTTTAAAAATTTTGTTTCAAAATCCCCCAAAAGGGGGATTATATTTGGGGAAAGTTTACAGGTTTGATTTTTAGTTTAGCCTTGTTTTTTCTTCTTTTTTTTCTTTTTTTTTTTATTGAATAGGTCGGGGAAAATAAAAACCCAAGATTTAATCAAAATTTAAATTTGCCTTTGTACTCTTTTTAACCCCGTTTAAATTTTTTTTTCGAATTTTTTTTTTCCTTTAAAGTTGAAAAGGGGACCTACCCTTTGGGTTTTACTTTTTCCCAAAACCCCCCTTTTTTTTGGGGGAAAATTCGGGCCCAATTTTTTTTGTTATATACAACCCAGGGTCCAAGCCGCTTTAAGGTCGCCGGTTTTCCCCCTTTTTTTTAATCCCCCGGGGGTTTTTAATCCAATGACAAATTAACCAAAGATAAATTTTTTTTAAAATTTCCCTTTTTAATTATTGGCCCCAAAGAAAATTTTTGTAAAAAAAATTCCCCCCCTTTTACTAAAAAAAAAATATGACCCCGCCAAAAGGAAAAAATCCTTGGGAAAGTAAAAAACTTTTTTCCCTAAAAGTTTTTTCTCCCGGAAAAATTAAAAATTTTTTGAAAAATTCTCCCGGACAAATTTTTTTAAAATTTAAATTTTTTTTTTAAAGGATTCTTTTAAATATAATATTTATAGAAACAAAATCCCTAAGAAATCAAATCAAAATAATGCCCTTGCCCAATTTTTTAAAAACCCCCTTATTAAAATTTAATTTAGTTTTGGTTTTTCCCCAAAGTTTAGTTAAAATTATTGGGTTTTTTAAAAATTTTAAAATTAACTTTTTTTTGGGCCCATTCAACCTGGAAAAGGGTTTTTTTAATCAACCCCGGTTTCGTATTTGGCCAAAAAGGGGTTTCCCCCTTTTCTAAACCCCAAATTTAAGATTTGATCTTTTTTGGGTTAAAATTTTTTTTATTTAAATTTTAAAAAAATTGGGTTTTAAAAGGGGATCTCCCCCCCTTTTAATATTGGGCCCAAAGAAACCTACCCCCCCTTGTTAGGAAAAAATTAAAAACCCTTTTCTAAAAATTTAAAATAAAACCCAAAGGTTTTCATAGTAATTTTTTAAAAAGGACTTTTTCCCAAATTTTCTTTAAATAACAAAAAGGGGTTATTAAATGAAAACTTTTCCTACACATTTTTTTTATTTTTTTTAACTCTTGTTTGTTTTTCCTTTTAAATTTAGTAAAATTCTTTTTTTAAAAGTATTCCTAAAGTTCCCCAAAAACTTCATTTTTTTTTACTCATTTTTTAACCCCCTTTTAAAAAAGTTTAAGAACTTTTGTTTTTTCCAAAAAATTAAAATTTTTCCCTCTTACCTTTTTTAAATTTTTTTCCCAGAAATTTTTTTGGAAAAAAACTCAAAAAATTTTTTTTAAACCCCGGGCCTTAATTGTTTAACTAAGGGTTTTTTTAAAAAAAATTTTAAATTTTTTTTAAAATGGGCCCCCCCAAACAAAATTTTTTAATTTTAAATTTGTCTCCCACCCAAAAACCTTTTTGTTAAAAAATTAACCCTTTTTTTTACGGGAACAAAAAAACCCCGTTTGGGAAAAAAACCTTTTTTACCCCTTTTTTTCAACCCCAAAAAAAATAAACGAAAAAAATTTTCAGGGTTTTCTTTTAAAAAATTATTTTTTTTTTAAATTTGTTTTTAATATAAAAAAAAAATTTTAAAATTTAATTCCCAAAAAATTTTCCAAAAAGTTTAAAAACCAAAAATTTTATTTTTTTGTTTCCCCCAAGTTTAATTTTTTCCTTTTTGGGGTTTTTTAATTCCCGGGGAAACCCAAAGTTTTAAATTTAAAAAAACAAAAAAAATTTCCTTTGTTTTTTATTTTAAAATTTTTTTAATTTTAAAAAATTATTTTTAATTTTTTTTTTCCCTTTTACATTTTACAGAAATCGTTTCTTTTTTTTTTTATAAATTTTTTTTTTTCCCCCCAAAAATTTTTTTTAAAAAACATCCCCCCTTTAAGGGGGTTTTTTTTAAAAAAAGGACAACCCCTTTCTTAAAAAAACAAAATTTTCTTTTGGCCCAAAAAAATTTAAATTTAATGCAAAAAACTACAATTTAAAATTTTTTTTTAAACTCTTTTTTTTTTCCTTTTTAATTAGCAGCAATTTGAAAAAGGGAAAATAAAGGAAAAAAAACCCCTTTAATCAAATCTTTTTAGCCCCGAATTTTTTAAAAAATTTTTGAAAAAGTTAATTTCATTTTTTTTTTTCCCTTAGTTTTTTTTTTAAATTTTATTTTTTATGTTTTTTAAAAAATTTTGGGCCCATTTATTAATGGTTTCTTTTATTACAACCCTAAGAATTTTTCAATTTTTTTCTTTTTTTTAACTTTTTTTTGTATTCCCAGTTTTACTTTTTTGGGAAAAAATTTCCGGGGTAAAAACAAGGTTAAAAGGGATAAGCTCTTTTTATTTTGGGCCCAAAAATAGTTTTGTTAGGGAGGAAAAAAATCTCCCCCTTTTAAAATAAAAACTAAAATACGAAAAAGGTGGTCAACCTTTAAAGGGGTTTCCCAAAAAAATTTTTTTTTTAAAAAAAACCCCAAAAATTAGACTTTAATGAAAAAATTACAGGGTTTTTTTAAATTTTTAACCCCTTATTTTTTCCTTTTTTTAATTAAAAAAAATTTATTTAAATGATGCCAAAGAAAAAAATTTTAAATTTTTTAACAAAATTTTTTTTTTTCCCCCCCTTAAAAAAATTATTATTTTAAATTTTTGTCTTTTCCCCCTACTATTTGCATGAAAACTTGTTAAAACCTTTTTTTTAATTTTTTTAAAACCCTTTTTTTTCTCCTTACCACATAAGGTTTTTTGGTTTTAAACCAGCTAAAAATCTTAGCAATCTAAGGCCCCGGGTTTTTTATTAAACTTTTTTTAAAAACTCTCCCCATCTATACTTTTTCCAAATAAATTGGGGATAAAAAACTCGTTTTTTAAAAATATCTAAGCCACAATTTATTGGGCCAAAAAACAGCCCCCTTTTATGGGGAAAAGTCTTATTTTTCCCAAAGGAAAAAAATTTGAAAAATTCAATTATTTTTTAAAAAGAACTTTTTTTTTCCCCCCCTTTTTCCCAGAACCAAAAAGGGGAGATGTTTTTAATGAAAAGTTCTAACAAGAGGGATTCCTATTTGTTAAACCCCAAATTTGTTTCTTTCCTTTTTTAAATTTAGAAAATTTTCGTTTTTGTTTTTAAAAAAGGGCAAAAAAACCCTAATTTAATTAATCAAAAAATAGACCCCATTTATCATTTTTAAACCCCCCTTTAAAAATTTATTTTTCAAACTTTTTTTTTTAAAATTTTAGATTGCTTATTTACCTTTTTAATTTAATTTCCCCCCCTTTTTTTCCCATTCTAATTAAAAATTCTTTTTTTAATCAACCGGTAA
Organism: Linum lewisii; assembly: GCA_034768395.1. NCBI lineage: Eukaryota > Viridiplantae > Streptophyta > Magnoliopsida > Malpighiales > Linaceae > Linum > Linum lewisii. Next base: position 7,834 of record JAVBHU010000090.1, on the reverse strand, counting down.
AAACCTGGTTAATCAAGGTCGACCCCGTTGTTCCTGTCACTCAAATTATAGTATTATGATTTGTCCCCAGGCTATAGAAAGATTTATAAACCAATACGTTTAAACCCAGTGCGACCTCAATAACACAAGTTTGAATTTAAAAGGGGGATCTAAGCCTCCTTAAATTTATTGGGGCCCCTAAAGAAACAGCTTCCTCGTTGATGGGGAAAAAGTCAATCTACCCCATTTTAAAAAAACAGACATAACTAATGAGACCAAACCCAAGGGGGCAAGGTCAAAGCCCATTGGAAAGCAACGAGCCCTTCTTTCCAGATCCCTTTCGCTTCTAGACTCAACCGGAAAAGGATTTTAAAATTTTTGAAGTGCAACAAGATATCTAACGATTTTGATTCATTTGTTTAGAACTCTTAGTTTTTTTCTTCCTTTTAATTTAGCTATGAATTTTTAAATTGTATTAGTATAGTGTCATAGAGGACTAGAAAATCCTATTTTAAATCTAACTTATATATGATCCTTTGACTCATTTTTTCCACAACCCCCCTTGATTAAGATTATTATTTCAAACTTTTGTTTTTTCCCCCTATAGCTTTAGCATGAAAAAGCTTGTCTTGGGCCTTGGTTTATATGTTCAAGAAAATCACCCTTTTCTTCTGCACCAAATTTTACTTGGACACTAAGGGTTCTTTGTTATAAAAACCCAGGGGTCCAAGCCTCGGCAAATTTAAGGTCGACTCTTTTTTCCTGTCACTAAACTATAGTTTTGATCATTCCCCTTGCAAAGAGATTCATATCCGAAAACGTGACCCCAAGGGGACTAACGCCCAAAAGTTTGATTAAAAGGGATCTAAGCCCTTAATACTTGGGGCCCCAAAAAAATACTCCCCTTTGTTTGGGGGAAAAGTCAATTACCCTTTTATAAAACGGACATAATAATGAACCAACCCAAAGGGTGCAAGGCAAGCCATTAAAGTTACGAGACTTCTTCCATGCATCCCTTGTTCGCTTCTAGACTCAAGGGAAAAGGGGATTTTATAAAATTTTTTAAAAGTGACAAAAGATATCTAACGTTTTTTTCCTATTTAGTTTAGAACTTTTATTTGTTTTTCCCTTTTTTAATTAGCTATAAATTTTAAATTGTATTAGTATAGTGTCATAAAAGGACATAGAGAATCCTGTTTAAAATTAATCATTAATATGACCCAAATGTACTATTGTTCCAACCTCCCTTGATTAAAGATTATTATTTCAGAACTTTTGTCTTTTTCCTACTAGCTTTAGCATGTAAATGTATTTTACCCCTTGGTTTATCATTGTTCAATTTAACCCCCTTTTCTTCCCCTTTCTACTTTGGCACAAAGGGGTTCTTTTTTTATATAAAACCAGCGGTCCAAGACTCTCGTCTAATTAAGGCGACCGTTTTCTATCACTAAATTTATAGTATTATGATAATTGCCCATGGCTATAGAGATTCTTTCCCGAAAAACGTGATCCTACCCCAAAACAGACATCAAGTTCTATTAAAAGGGGATCTAAGCCTCCTTAAGTTACGGGGCCCCCCAAAAAAAATCCCCTCTCTTGTTGATGGGGGAAAAAGTAATTTACCCCATTTTACTAAAAAACTAACTAAGAACAAAACCCAATGTGCAAGGTAAGTCCAGGGGAAAGCAACGGGGCGTTCTTTCCAGCATCCCTTGTTCCTTCTAACTCAACCGGAAAAGGGAGTTATGAATTTTAATGAAAAACAAGATTTACACGGATTTTTTCCCCTATTAGTTTGAACTTTGTTTGTTTTTCCCTTTTTAAATTTTAAAGCTAAAAAATTCTTAATTGTATTAGTAGTGTGTCATAGAAAAACATGAGAACCCCTTAAAAAAAACTATAAATTAATTTTTTTTTTTTTTTTTTTTTTTTTTTTTTTTTTTTTTTTTTTTTTTTTTTTTTTTTTTTTTTTTTTTTTTTTTTTTTTTTTTTTTTTTTTTTTTTTTTTTTTTTTTTTTTTTTTTTTTTTTTTTTTTTTTTTTTTTTTTTTTTTTTTTTTTTTTTTTTTTTTTTTTTTTTTTTTTTTTTTTTTTTTTTTTTTTTTTTTTTTTTTTTTTTTTTTTTTTTTTTTTTTTTTTTTTTTTTTTTTTTTTTTTTTTTTTTTTTTTTTTTTTTTTTTTTTTTTTTTTTTTTTTTTTTTTTTTTTTTTTTTTTTTTTTTTTTTTTTTTTTTTTTTTTTTTTTTTTTTTTTTTTTTTTTTTTTTTTTTTTTTCCCCCCCCCCCCCCCCCCCCCCCCCCCCCCCCCCCCCCCCCCCCCCCCCCCCCCCCCCCCCCCCCCCCCCCCCCCCCCCCCCCCCCCCCCCCCCCCCCCCCCCCCCCCCCCCCCCCCCCCCCCCCCCCCCCCCCCCCCCCCCCCCCCCCCCCCCCCCCCCCCCCCCCCCCCCCCCCCCCCCCCCCCCCCCCCCCCCCCCCCCCCCCCCCCCCCCCCCCCCCCCCCCCCCCCCCCTTAAAAAAAGTAAATTACCCCATTTTAAACTAAAAAAATAACAATGGACCAAACCCAAATGTAAAGGGTCTTCCTTGGAAACGGCGTTTTTTCCACTCTTTTCCCTTTTACTCAAGAAAAGGGGGGTTTTGTTTTAATACAAAAAGAACTACACGGTTTTGATCCTTTTGTTTAAAACTCTTAGTTTGGTTTCCCTTTTTAATTTCTTAAATTTCTTAATTGTATTAATAGTATTTTCCTAAAGGGGAAAATCCAATTTAATTAATCAAAATATTCCTTGTTTTCATTTTTTAAAAACCTCCTTGATAAGGATTATTATTTCAGAACGGCTTTCTTCCTCTACTTTGCTGAAATCATCAGGTTTGGTTATAAATTTAAGAAAAAATAAACCCCCCCTTTGACCTTTTATTGGCCCCTAGGGTTTTCTTTTTAATACAAAGGGGGTAAGAAGGTCAATTAAGGCATGGCCCTAATTTTCAATTATATATTTGAATTTGCCCATTGTTACACTTCAAAAAGGGAACGGATCCTAGTAAGCCCTCAACGACCAAGTTCTTTTTTTTTTAAAAGGAAATTAACCCTCCTTAATTACTTGGGCCCTTTTTAAAAAAAACTAGCTCCCTCGTTGATGGGGGAAAAAGTCAATCTCCCCCTTTTACTAAAACAGCATAACAATGAGACCAAAACAAAAATGGTGAAAGGTAAAACCTTTTGGAAAGCTAACGAGACTTCTTTCCTGCATCCCCTTTTCGCTTTAACTAACCGGAAAAGGGATTTTTTTGCATTTTGAAGTGACAAAAGATTCTACACGGTTTTGATTCTATTTATTTTTAGAACTCTTATTTTGTTTTTTCCCTTTTTATTTAGTATGAATTTTTTTAATTGGGTTTTAGTAGTAGGCATGAAGGCATAGAAAAATCACTAATTTTAACAAATCAATTATATAAACCATTGTATCATTGTTTCACAATCTCCCTTATTAAGGATTATTTTTTCAGAACTTTGTCTTTTTCCTCATTTGCAGAAAATGCTTAGCTTTTTAGGCCCTTGGGTTTTATCATGTTCAAGTTAACCCCCTTTTCCCTTTGGCCCCCTTTTTTACTTGGACAAAGGGTTTTTGTTATATACAAAGCGGGCCCAAGAAATCCGCGTTAATCTAAGGTCGATCTTGTTCCTGATCATCAACTTATGTTTTATGATCATGTCCCCAGTATAGACGTTTCTATCAAAAAGACGTGATCCTAAAGACCTAAACAACATAAAATTCTTTTAAAAGGGAAAAGGACTAAACCCCCTTTAAGTTCTTGGGGCCCAAAAAGAAACAGCTCTCCTCGTTGATGGGGGGAAAAGTAATCAACCCTTTTACTAAAACAGACATAACTAATGAGACCAAAACCCAAAAATGGTCAAGGTCAGCCTTTGGGAAACTAAGAGCGTTCTTTCCTGCACCTTTTTCGTTCTAGATCAACGGAAAAAAGGGAGTTATGACATTTTAAAGTGCAAAAAGATATTACACGGATTTTTTCCTATTTGTTTAGAACTCTTAGTTGGTTCTTCCTTTTATTTAGTAGAATTCTTAATTGTATTATAGTGTGTCATAAAAGGACATGGGAAAATACTAATTTTAAATCTAATCATTTTATATGTCCATTGTACTCTTGTTCACATCCCCCTTGTTAAGGGATTATTTTTTCAGAACTTTTGTCTTTTTCCTCAGCTTTGCATTAAATGCTTAGCTCTTAGGCCTTGGTTTTATCTGTTCAGTTAATCCCCTTTCCTTGTGGCACCTTTTTCTTGGCCCTTTGGGGTTCTTTGTATTACAACCAGGGGCCCAAACACCCGCTTTAAATTAGGGACCGTTTTCCCTGATCACTAAATTTTATATTTTATGTCATTTCCCATTGTATAGACTTATATCAAAAGGTGATCCTAGTAAGACCCAACAGACATCAGTTTTTTAAAAGGAATCTAAGCCCTTAATTATTTGGGGCCCTCAAAAAAAAACTAGCTCCCCCCGTTGATGGGGGGGAAAAGTAATCTCCCCCCTTTTTACTAAAACAGAAAATAATAACCCAAAAACCCCCAAATGGTGCAAGGTCAAGTCCTTGGAAAGCTCGAGCCCTTTCTTTCCAGCTACCTTGTCGCTTTAGACTCAACCGGAAAAGGGAGTTTATACATTTTAAAGGGACAACAAGATTCACACGTTTTTGATTCCTATTTAGTTTAAAACCCTTTAGTTTTTTTCCCCTTTTTTATTTAGCTATGAATTCTTAATTGTATTAGTAGTAGTGTCATAGAAGGACATAGAGAACCCCTATGATTAATTAATCATATATATGATCCATTGTACTCATTGTTTCACAACTCCCTTGATTAAAGATTATTATTTCAGAACTTTTGTCTTTTCCCTACTAGCTTTAGCATGTAAATGCTTAGCTCTTAGGCCTTGGTTTTCATTGTTCAAGTTAATAACCCTTTTTTTCATAGCCCCAATCAAATTGGACACTAAGGGTTCTTTGTTATATACAACCAGCGGTCCAACACTCTGCGTCTAATCTAAGGTCGACTCGTTTTCCTGATCACTAACTTATAGTATTATGATCATTGCCCTTTGCTATAGAGATTCATATCGAAAAGACGTGATCCTATTCGACCTCAACAGACATCAAGTTCTGATTAAAAGGTGGATCTAAGCCTCCTTAAGTTACTGGGCCCCAATGATAGCAGTCCCATGTTCGATGGAGGAAAAGTCAATCACCCTTTTTACTAAAACGGACATAACTATGATACCAAGCCCAAATGGTGCAAGGTCAAGTCCAATTGCAAAGCTAACGAGACAGTTCTATCCATGCATACTTGTTTGCTTCTAGACTCATTGGAAAAGGGAGTTATGACATTTTGAAGTGACAATAAGATATCTACAAGATTTCGATTCATTTAGATTAGAATCTTATTCTCTTTTTAATAACCTTATTTAATTTATTAGTTCATGTCATAGAAGACTAGATTCCCATGATTAATCTACTCATAATATTGATTTATTATTCAGTTTCACACCTCCCTCAAGACTATCTAGTAAGCTCAACAAGTTGTTTATAAAGGAGGTCAAGCCTCTTAATTAAGTGGGCCCTAAAACTGCCTTTTGAGGAAATCATCTACCCCATTTACTAAAACGAATAATAATGAGACCAAAACCAAGGTGCAGGTCAAGTCATTGGAAGAACGTAAGTTCTTCCAAATTTCCTTCTAGACTCAACGGAAAAGGGAATAATTTTAATGGAACAAACATATACACGTTTTGATTCCTATTAGTTTAAACTCTTAGTTGTTTCTACCTTTATTGCTAAATTCTTAGTTTAGTAGAAAATGGGAACATAGAAGACATAATATAAATTTATTCATTATATAGATCTTGTTTTACTCCTTTTTTACAAATCTTTTTTGATTAAGGCAGTCCTTATGTTTCTAATCATTTATTGCCCTTTTCTTGTTTACAACCTCTTCAAATGATTAGTAAGAGCTAGACGAATCGTTAATTAGGTCAACTTTATAATTGCTTAAAAATAGCTCCTCGTATGAGATCCTATACCCATTCTAACGACATAAAAGAGACACCCATTTAAGTCAAGCCTTTTAGGGTCACAACCTTTTCTCAAATAAGGACAAGTAGTTACTAATTGAACAACAGAATTCATGGTTCATCCTTTTAGTTCAACTCTAGCATGTCCTTTTTATACAATCTTTGATTAGTATAGTCTTAGAATAGATATCACATTATCTACTATAATGATGTTTTCTCTTTTAAACTTTGAAAAGTATTATTTATAACTTTTGTCTTTTCTTTTACATTTATGCTTACCTTATGACTTGATACATTTCGAAAAGACTGATCTAGAAAACCTCAACTTGACATAAGGTTTCTTTAAAGAAATCAGCGTCCTTAAGTTACTGGCCTAAAAAAGTCTCTCTTGTTGAGAAAATCAATCATCCCCATTTTAAAACTGATAACATGATACCAAAAGCCAAAGGGTCAAGTAAAATAAATTAAGTAATAAAGGGGTTTCCTCAGCACCTTAGTTCTTGAAGAAGAAACCTTTATGAGGAAATGACCTACAAATTTCTAACAGGATTAATTACAGTTTAAATTTAGTTGTCTTCCTTTAAAGTACGAGTTCTTAATTATTATGGGTTTCTAGAGACATAGGAAAAATTAATTAATTAAATATAATATCCATTGTACAATTGTTTTCACACGATTTTTAAGTTTTAGTTTAGAACTCTTAGTTGGTTCTTCCTCTAGTTTATGAAATGTTAATTGTATTAGCTGGTTTCATGTAAGGACAAGAGACACATTTAATCTATCATATATTATGATCCATGAACTCATGGTTCTATTATCCCATTAGGGATTATTATTACTCAATTTTGTCTATTCTGTCGCTGCTTTAGTATGAAATCACTTAGACCTTAGCTTGATTATCATGTTCCTTATCTATATTCATATTGAAAAACGTTTCTAGTAAGGCCTCTTAAACAATCGTGTAAAGGAGCTAACCCTCCTTTGTTACTGGCCCTAATTAATATCTTCATTTGATGGAAAAAGTCAATTACCAAAAAATCAGAAACAAAGACATCAACCTAATAGGGCAAGAACTCATTAAGCTGGCCCTTTTTCCATGCTCACCTTGTTATGCTTAAAAGCAACTAAAGGGTATAACATTTAAGTGACAACAACCGATATCTACACGGTTATTCCATTAGTTAAACTCTGATTTTTTCCTTTAATTTAGCTTATGATCAAGATTGAAGGAGTTTCTTTGACTGAGAACACTTATTATTATTTATATTATTAGCTTTGTACTCATTGTTTCCCACTTTTAGTAAAAACTTATTATTAACTTTTGTTTTCATAGACATGTAATAATTCTATCTCTGTTGGTTTATCATTGTTCATTTATTCAACCCCTTTTTTAAGAAATTCAGACTTCTTAAGGTTCCTTGTTTATATGTAAAGCTAGCTCCAAGCCTTGTCTATCAAGGTCGACTTATCCTGTTTCTTATATATACTGATCACTTGCCATTAGGTTTATATCGAACAACGGTCCAACATATCGTCATAATCATGTTTCTGATTAAAAATTGATTATACTCCTTAATTGCATTGCTAAAGAATAGTTTCCTTTATGAGAAAAGTAATTCCCCATTTTATAAAAGAATTTAACTCATGTATTACGGCCAATTGTGAAGTCAAGTCCATTGGAAAGCAACGAGTTTTCACTTGTTGTCTAGCATCTCACTGAAAAAGGGAGTTATAAATATTTTGAAGCAAAAAAATTAACAATTTCAATT
>JAVBHU010000089.1:42500-43951 GCA_034768395.1 Linum lewisii | reverse complement strand
CAAAAAACCCCCCGATTTTTTTTAAAGGGGGGTTTTTTTAAAATTAGATAAAAGGTAAACCCGCGGGGCTTTTCCCCTTTTTTTATGATTCATGATAACCACGATCGAAAGGGCCCTTTTCGCCGGGGCGACGCATCATTCAAATTTCTCCCATCTTTTTTCCCCGATGGTAGGATAGACCCTACCATGGGGAAAGGGGTGACGGAAAAATTTAAAAGGGTTCGATTCCGGAAGGAGCCTGAAAAGGGGGCCCCCCCCCCCAAAAGGGAAGGCACGGGCCCCCAAAAATTCCCCCAACCCCTGACACGGGGGGAGTGACAATAAAATTAAAAAACCCCCGGCTCATTGAGCGGGAAATTTGGGGAAAAAGAGTACAACAAAACCCCCTTTAAAAGGCCCCCTTGGGGGGGAAGCGGTGCCAGCCCGGTAATTCCCCCCCCAATAGCGATTTTTTAAATTGTTGCATTTTAAAAAAAGCCGATTTCCCTTTGGGGGGTTTGGGGGGGCCCCGGGGGCCCCCCTCACGTTTCAGGGGCCCTCTTGCCCCCCTTTTGCCGGGGATGGGTCCTCCCCCTTTAATTGGCCGGGGGGGGCCCCGGGGCGTTATTTTTAAAAAATTTAAAAAGTGCCAAAGCAAGCCTACCCCCTGAATACATTAGGGGGGGAAAAACACAGGATTTGGGCCCATTGTTTTTTCCTTTGGGGGTTTAATAATGTTAACGGGGCAGCGGGGCATTCGTATTTAAATTAGTCGGGGGTGAAATTTTTGGATTTATGAAAGCCCGAACCCCGAAAGCATTTGCCAAGGATGTTTTCATTAATCAAGAACAAAAAGTTGGGGGCTCGAAGACATAAATACCGCCCCCCCAAAACCCAAAAACTTTTCCGACCAGGGATCGGGGGGAAAGTTTTCTTTTTGACTCCCCGGCACCTTATGAGAAATCAAATCCCTTTGGGGTTTTTCCGGGGGGGGGTATGGTCGCAAGGCGAAACTAAAGGGAAATTTTACGGGGGGGACCACCAGGGTTTGGGCCTTCGGCAAAATTGACTCAACAGGGGGGAAAATTACCGGTCCACATAGAAGGATTGACAACAGAGCTCTTTCTTGTTTTATGGGTGGTGGTGCATGGCCCCTTCTTAGGGGTGGAGCTTTTTTTCTGGTTTTTCCCCTTAAAAAAACAGCCCTCACCGCTAACAGCTATCGGAGCACCCTCCGGGCCAGCTTTTTAGGGGATTTGGGGCCCTTTTTGGCCAAGGAAAATTTGGGGCAAAAAAAGGGGCTTGACCCCCTTTGATGTTTCTGGGCCGCCCCGCCGTACAAATGATGATTCAACGAGTCTATACCTTGGCCGCAGGTCTTTGGGGAATTTTTAAAAAAAATTCATCGGATGGGAAAATCATTGCAAAAATTTTTGGTTTTCCCCAAAGGGGGAATTTTCCCAGAAAACCCC